>WHVE01000427.1:0-113329 GCA_015178995.1 Trichophaea hybrida | reverse complement strand
ATGGCCTTTGGGAGGCAGGATCGTACGTCTAAACAAGGCTCTGTATGGACTGAAACAAGCACCATGCCTATGGACCGTAGGACATATAAACGCTTTTCTACTCTCCCTAGACTTCATCCAATCGGAAACTGATCCCAATCTTTACATACGCAATGTCGGTAATATTCTTCTGCTCCTTTACGTTGACGACATGCTATTGGCCTACGCACCGACCGCAGCAAAAGATGCCGAAATAATCAAAGCGAAGTTCGCAGAAGTCTACAAGATCACTAACCTCAGGCCGGCTCGCCAATTCCTCGGCATCGAAATCCATCAAAACAATGGCTCGATTAGTCTCTGCCAAAAGATCTTCATTGATTCAATTCTTAAACGATTTCACATGGAAAATGCCTACAATGCCTTAACTCCACTCGACGATAGAGTCAAATTAGATCTCGCTGAGCCAGACGAAGGGGAAGTTGATCCCAGGGAATATCAAGTAATCGTCGGCTCTCTAATATACATCGCTCTAGCCACCAGGCCCGACATATTCATTTGCGGTGGCAGCACTCAGTCGATACAACTCCAAGCCTTATATAAACTCACCTGACGGCTGCCAAACGAGTCCTACGATATCTCAAAGCCACCAAGAACTACCGACTTCACTATACCGGCCTGAACTCCCTCATCAGATACACTGACTCCGAATGGGCTTCCGATAGTGCCAATCGAAAATCACAAGGCAGACATATTTTCATCTCCAACGGCCCAATCTCATGGCAATCGCGAAAACAGGATTTAGTCGCAACCTCAACCCTCAAAGCCGAGTACATAGCCTGCTTGGAAGCCTCCAGAGAGGCTCGTTGGCTACTTCAACTACACAAAGACCTCGGTAAAAATCTGCAACCTCTACCAATCTTGTCAAGGGTTCAAGGCTCGGAGTTCTAGGGGTTATAAAAAACCAAATTAAGACGTAGGTGTTGCGGGGTGAGCAGTGATCGCGGGTACTGCGTAACAGGCAAGAGACTCGAATTCCGGAATCACAGAAGTGAACACAGGTTGTTGCCGAAGCTATTGATTGTTTTGTAGACTAGAGAATGAGTGAAGAACAAACCTATCCTCCGCAAATCCCGCGTCCTTATATACAGTTAACGCGACCGTCGTCATCTTTACTCACTCGTTCCGAAATACATCCTAACTCCACCCATCTATGTATGCAACCCCTTCAACCCGCAGCTTACGCTCTATCCATCACGCCATATTTACAACGCAACCAACAAAACCTGATTCCTTCCATCAAAACCTGATTCCTTCCATCAAAACCTGATTCCCCCCATCAAAACCTGATTCTTTCCAACGAACCTGCTTTCCTTCGTATTCCCTTTATCCTTCATCGATCCTTACTCCCTCTTCGATCCTCACTCAACACAACCATGACAGTAGCTCCCCCTTCCACATGCTAAGTTCCATACGAAGCTGTTGATCCAGGCTCGCCAGGTTGTTCCACATGAAAAACTTCAATTGCTTGGAGCCCGTCCACGTTAACCGCTGGTTCCCAGCTTTGTTCATCGTAGCCTTTCCACTTGACCAGGTACTGCAGCTGTCGTCGAAATATCCTTGAATCGTCGATACGTTCCACTTCGTATTCTTCTTCTCCGTCCACAATAACTGCAGGTGGTGCGGATTCGATTATGACCTGGCAAAGGATCTTCCGACACTTTGGTCAGGCGGGAGATCGGGTGTACTGGATGGATGTGAAGGTCCTTGGGTAATTGTAATCGATAAGCCCACGGACAAATAACCTCCATAATCTCGTATGGTCCCAGGCGTTTCCAGTCAAGCTTCTTGCTGAATCGTTGTGTTGTAATATTCCTGTCCATCATCCAGACTCGATCCCCCACCATCATCTGCACTCCCTCTCGTCGGTGCTTGTCCGCTTGTTCCGCTTGAATATCTTGTGCTCGAATCATCTCTGCCTTCATCTGTTGGAAGATATCGTTCATTTTCTGGGAGAGGGTATTTGCGTTTACTTCTCTGATATCATTTCCATTCTGAATCGGATGTTGACTGAAGGTCATTCTTGGATGAAATCAGTAATTGCCAAAGAATGGTGAGCATCCCGTTGTTTCCGAGGCGTGATTGTTCGAGCGAATTCTGCCATTGGTAGCCATTGTGTCCAATCGTTTGTTGATAATTGACAAAGGCCCTAAGATATTGTTCCATAATGGCGTTCATTCGTTCCGTTTGGCCATCGGTTTGTGGATGAAATGCGTTGAAAGCTTTCGTTCAATTCCCAGTCTTTCGCAGATATGTCTCCAGAACTCCGAAGCGAATTGAGGTCCTCTGTCCGAACTATAGTGTCTGGTAAGCCATGTAATTTGAACACTTCTCGTATAAACATTTCGCCCAGTTTCCTTCCATCTGTATCGTCTCGACATGGTACTAAATGCTTCATTTTCGACAGTCTATCCACTACTACCCATATGGCATTGTACCCCTCGCTTTCGGTAATCCACCACGAAATCCATACTTAGATCCTTCCATGGTTGTTGTGGTACTTCCAGTGGTTTGAGCCATCCGTGGATTTTCTGATGAGTTGCTTTGCTGCGTTGACATATGGCAGTTTCGTACATACCTGTCCACGTCCTTCCTCATACCTGGCCATTGATGATTTCTTTTGAGGAGTTCGAAGGTTTTTGCTCGTCCTGGGTGTCCTGCTGCCGTGTATCGTGATGATCCTTTATCAGTTGAAGTTTCTTCGCTGCCGATTTCCGTGGCATTGGCACACAGTCCCTCGCTGCTGTCATACGGGCAGTCCTTGCACACCCTTTGAATCCAATTCCATAACTCCTCTGAACTAATTTCATCTGCTTCTCGACTGACTACTTCCGCAAACGCTACCACCAATCCCTTCTGTATTCTTTGATCAAGATTTTCCGTCTTCAGCACGATTTGTTGGGTTTTTTCTGCCCCCCTTCGGAGGAATGTCTCCTGGCATTCTGGTGAGTGCATCGGGCTTCTGACCCTGTTTTCCTGGACGGTATATAATCTTGAACTTGAATCTTGATAGGAATTCAACCATCTTGTTTGCCTTCTATTGAGTAGCTTTGATGTCATGAAGTATTCGAGATTCTTGTGGTCTGTCAGTATTTTAATAGGATGTACTGACCCTTCGCATTCCGGTCTCCATTGTTCCAGGCTTTTAACGATGGCTCCCAGCTCTTGATCATAGATTTCGTAATTTTCTTCCGCTGGTGTATGTTTCTTTGAAAAGAATGCCACTGGATGGAGGATTCCTTGATTGTCGTACTGTGATAATACTCCTGCGGATACATAACTCGATGCGTCGGTTTCCAGGACGATTTCCTTTTCGTAATCGAAGTGTGCTAGGACTGGTGCTGTTGTAAATGCTTCCTTCAATTCGGCAAATGCTCTCTTTTGATCGGGCCCCAGTGAAAGGTACCAGTTTTTTCGTAAGTTTGGTTAATGGTTGGACCACCCTGCTATAATTTCTTATAAACCTTCGGTAGAAGTTTGCGAATCCTAAAAATGCTTGAACTTCCTTGAGCTTGCCGGTGCTTCCCATCTTTAACCGCTGTTACTTTTTCCGGGTCCATTCTAATCCCATTTACCCCAACTATCAATCCCAGATACTTCACTTCCTGTTGATGGAATTGCATTTTTCTGCTTTCAGATACAGACCGGCCTCCTTAAGCGTCGTCATTATTGCTCTGACGTGTTCCTTATGTTTTTAAATTGTCACTGTAGATAAGGATGTCGTCCAGGAATGCCGTACAGAAGATGTCCAGAAAGGGCGAAGAGTATCGTTGATGAATTCCTGAAAGCTAGCTGGTGCATTGGTGAGTCCGAAGGGCATAACGAGGGATTCGAACAGGCCATAACGGTCTAAAGCGTTTTCCATTCGTTCCTTCTGCTATTCGATCATGTTGTAGGCATCTCGGACATCCAGTTTGGTGTACCATTTGGCTTTTGAATCTCAGCAAGGTTTCCTGGATTAATGGTAACGGATATCGATTTTTTATGTTCCTTCGTTGAGTCCTCGGTAGTCCACGCATAGTCGTAAGCCTCCATTCGGTTTAGGTGCGAACAACACCGGTGCTCCGCATGGTGATGATGACGATCTGATGAATCCCTTTGACAAGTTCTTTTCAATCCACTCTTTTAGGACCTGAAGTTCTTCTCTTGACAGGCTGTATATTGGTCCGAAAGGTGGGGTGAATCCGTCTTGGAGTGTAATCTTATGATCGTATGGTCTATGTGGTGGTAGTCTTTCAGCGATTACCTTATCAAAGAGGGGAGAGAAACTCATGATATTCCTTAGGAATTAACTGTTCCAGCGGTTTTTCTTGAAGGTCCTTCACTTCTAGGGCCTTGTTGATTTCATATAAGGTTACCGCGTACACCTTGAGTTTCTCCTTTCTATTCCGTCTCATAAATGGGGCTGCTGCTATGGCACATATGTCCAGTTTTGGCTCATCGGATTCCGTTGTTTCCATATGATTTCCCCATACCCATACGCTCGAATGATGTTGACAATGCTTCTGGCAGTAATCGCTTTCGAATCCTATTCTTTTCTTTTGGAATTGACTGTAACATCGTGAAGTTGTAGCCATGGTAATCCAAGTACGATTGGAGTGTCCAAGTTTCGTAACGAATGCTGGTAATTGCTCCTGATGTCCGCGTATGCCTAAGTCAGTTTAGCCATAGTGGTAATGGTTCCTGATTCGATGGGCCTTCCATCTATAACTTCCAATTCTTTGATTCTTTAATTCTTTTCTTGTAATTGATGATGGCGGACGAAATCTTTGTCAATAAATGCTATTCCAGTAGCTCCGCAGTCTATCAAAGCGTGGGTATCAATGATCTTGTCTTCTATTTTCAGCGAGCATTTCACAACGAGATGTTTGCTTTCCATAGAAGACTCTTTTATTTCTGCGCTTGATATAGAAAACTGCGAAATACCAAAACTAGCATTAACTGACAAAGGAGATTCGTTTCCAGCGCAATTGCCATCCTTATTGCACTGGACTAAACTTTTCCCGATCCACTTCTTTCCTTTTCCTGTTTGAATCTGCATCTCCTTCATTTGCTGCCTTCTTAAAGGTGACACTTCCGTTTGTCCTGATGCTGCTTTCAACTTCCTTGGGCATGATGCCGCGAAATGTCTGCTATCCCCACAGTACATACATAATCCTCCTTCCCTTCGTCTCTTCCTTTCCTCAGGTGTGATCTTTTTCCCTTTACTGCCAGAGGTCCATTGGAGCGGGGCCGTGATAACCTGCGACTGATCCTGCTGGTGCGGTCTGGGGCGGATGTGGTGTTGGTTGTCGAATCGGACTTTTGTAACCCTCCCATTTCCCAGATTTCTTTTCCGCCGCTCTCCTTCTCAGTTGCGAGTCTCTTTTTGACACCATCTTGACGAATTCTATGCTTTCTGGCTCCTCGATATGTTGTATGGAGTCCTTGAGCTCGTTGGATAGTCCCTTTCGTAGTGCATCTAGTTGTGCATCTTCGTTCCATTTGGTGTCTACTACGTATCTTTGAAATTCCGCGTAGTACTGGGAGAATTCGCGGTCTCGTTGTCTGAGTTTCTCGAGTTCCCTCTTTGCCATTGCTGCTCTGTCTTGATCTCCGAATGCTACATCCAGCAAGTCAATTAGGTCTTTCAGGGTATTGAGCTTGACTTCCCCTGAGATTTCGTCACAATTTGGCATTAACTGTGCCTGTCAAGGTTCAAGGCTCGGAGTTCTAGGGGTTATAAAAAACCAAACTAAGAGGTGGGTATTGTGCGGTGGTGCAGTGATCGCGGGTACTGCATAACAAACAAGAGACTCGAAATCCGGAATCACAGAAGTGAACAAAGGTTGGTGCCGAAGCTATTGATTGTTTTGTAGACTAGAGAACGAGTGAAGAACAAACCTATCCTCTGCAAATCCAGCATCCTTATATACAGTTAACGCGACCGTCGTCACCTTTGCTCACTCGTTCCAAAAATACATCCTAACTCCACCCAACTATGTACGCAACCCTTTCAATCCGCGGCCTACGCCATAACCATCACGCCATATTTACAACGCAACCAACAAAACCTGATTCCTTCCAACAAAACCTGATTCCTTCCAACGAAACTTGATTCCTTCCAACGAAACCTGATTCCTTCCAACGAAACCTGATTCTCCTTCGTATTCCCTTTCCCCTTCATCGATTCTTATTCCTTCTTCGATCCTCACTCGACACAACCGTGACAGTGCCAGAGCCACCCCTTTTAGACATTCTACTGCATACCTCAGCTTCTTCTGTTCGTTGCTGAATGCCTTTGGTTTTCCGGCTATTTTCAATGCCAACTGCGCTTTCCACCCTCGAAGTTCCTTCCTATCTTCTCCTGAGAAGCTGGTGATGTCATTCACTTTTCCTTCTCACTCCTCTCTATCCGTCCTTGCTTCTTCTACCCTTCTTCTCTCTGTCAACTTCAGGATCCTAGTTACCTGTTGTCAATTTTCCTCCGCCGGATCCCTAAATATCTCCATTTGAGCCTGAGCATCTTCCAGGTCTTTTTTCAATTCCGCCAGGTCTGGATTCGCCTCCTCCAATGTTTGTTTTAGGATCCGGATTCTTCTTCCAGGTCCCCATGATTGCATGCCTGTGGTGTTTCCGCGGCGGCCGTTGCTTGTTGAGTAAGCAGTAACTGCTGCTTCAGGTTGTCTCTTTCCTGGACGACCCTTTCTCCTTCTGCCAACAATTCCGATATTTGTACTTCCGCATTCTGCACAGATTGCTGTTCCTTGAGCAATTCGTTCAGTCTGCTGGTCGTTGGTAGTTGGCTCAGTGCTGTTAGCCCTTGGTTGATGTCCCTGATGTGATCCTGAGCTGTGTTTCGTTCATGGTTTCTGTATTCTTTGCTGCCACGATTTCCAGCTCCATCTGTAATGCTCCGGTCATTGTGACATCGCGGGTTGGTCTTGAGGGTTCTCCTGACATCTTGATGGTGGTGTTGAGAGGCTGCTGCAAGGAGGTTGATGGCGGTGAACTTTGATTGAATTTTTTTGTTCAGGCAGTCTGCCACCTGGTCAATATTTGTTTGGATTTGTTGGACTGCTGCTTTGATTTCTGCATCTAAAAATGAGTTGACCATCTACCAGAAGAACACCTCGTGTTTGCTGGGTGTTGTTACAATGATCAGCAGGGTTGGTAAGGGGGCTGGATGTAATTCGCAGTCTACTCCCCTTCCCTTATTTGCCTTTCGTTTGTTGTAATCCGCCCACGAGATCTGTCTTTCTATGTCCTTGCTCAAGGTTCAAGGCTCGGAGTTCTAGGGGTTATAAAAACCAAACGAAGACGGGGCTATTGTGCGGTGGTGCAGTGATCGCGGTACTGCGTAACAAGCAAGAGACTCGAAATCCGGAATCACAGAAGTGAACAAAGGTTGGTGCCGAAGCTATTGATTGTTTTGTAGACTAGAGAACGAGTGAAGAACAAAACCTATCCTCCGCAAATCCAGCATCCTTATATACAGTTAACGCGACAGTCGTCACCTTTGCTCACTCGTTCCAAAATACATCCTAACTCCACCCAACTATGTACGCAACCCTTTCACTCTGCGGCCTACGCCATAACCATCACGCCAATTCACAACACAACCAACGAAACCTGATTCCTTCCAACGAAGCCTGATTCCTTCCAACGAAACCTGTTTTCCTTCGTATTCCCTTTCCCCTTCATCGATCCATATTCCTTCTTCGATCCTCACTCGACACAACCGTGACAGTAGCTCCCCCTCCCACATGCTAAGTTCCTACGAAGCTGTCGATCCAGTCTTACCAGGTTGTTCCGTATGAAAAACATCAATTGCTTGGAGTCCATCCACGTTACCCGCCGGTTCCCAGCTTTGTTCATCGTAGCCTTTCCACTTGATCAGATACTGCAATTGTCGTCGAAACATCCTTGAGTCGTCGGTACGTTCCACTTCGTATTCTTCTTCTCCATCCACGATAACTGCAGGTGGTGCCGATTCGGTTTGCCCTGGTAAAGGGTCTTCCGATACTTTGGTCAAGCGGGAGATTGGTTGTACTGGATGAATATGAAGGTTTTTGGGTAATTGTAATCGATAAGCCCATGGACTAATAACCTCCGTAATGCTATATGGTCCCAGGCGTTTCCAGTCAAGCTTCTTGCTGGGTCGTTGTGTTGTAACGTTCCTGGCGTCCATCCAGACTCGATCACCAATCCCCATCTGCACTCCCTCTCGTCGATGTTTGTCTGCTTGTTCCGCTTGGATATCTTGTGTTCGAGTCAGTTCAGCCTTCATCTGTTGGAAGATATCGTTCATTTTCTGAGAGAGGGTATTTGCGTTTACTTCCCTGATATCGTTTCCATTCTGAATCGGATGTTGGCTAAAGGTTATTCTTGGATGAAATCCGTAATTGCCAAAGAACGGTGAGCATCCTGTTGTTTCCGAGGAGTGATTGTTCGACGCGAACTATGCCATTGGTAGCCACTGTGCCCAGTCGTTCTGTTGATAATTGACGAAGGCTCTGAGGTAGTGTTCCATAATGGCGTTCATTCGTTCCGTTTGTCCATCTGTCGGTGGGTGAAACGCGGTTGACAGCCTTCGTTTGATTCCAAGTCTTTCACAAACGTGTCTCCAGAATGCTGACGTGAATTGGGGTCCTCTGTCTGATACTATGGTGTTTGGTAGCCCATGTAACTTGAATACCTCTCGTAAAAACATCTCGCCCAGCTTCTTGCCGTCTGTATCATCCCGACATGGCACTAAATGTTTCATTTTTGACAACCTATCAACCACTACCCATATAGTGTTGTGCCCCTCGCTTTCCGGTAGTCCCACCACGAAATCCATACTCAGATCCTTCCATGGTTATTGCGGTATTTCCAGTGGTTTGAGCCATCCGTGGATCTTCTGATGAGTTGCTTTGCTGCGTTGGTATACATGGCAGTTTCGTATGTACCTGTCCACGTCCTTCCTCATACCTGGCCACTGATTATTTCTTTTGAGGAGTTCGAAGGTTTTTGCTCGTCCCGGGTGTCCTGCTGCCGGTATATCATGGTGATCCCGTATCAGTTGCAACTTGTCCGAATCCTTTTTGACGTCCGTTGCGTTGAGACACAGTCCTTCGCCTCTATCGAACGGGCAGTCCTTGCATACGTTTTGAATCCAGTTCCACAACTCCTTTGGATCAGTTTCGTCCTGATTTACCACTTCTGCGAATGCTATCACCAGTCCTTGTTGTATTCGTTTGTCGAGATTCTCCGTTTTGAGCACGATTTGTTGGGTTTTTTCTGCCCCCCCCTTCGGAGGAATGTCTCCGGGCATTCTGGTGAGTGCATCGGGCTTTTGACCTTGCTTTCCTGGGCGGTATATAATCTTAAACTTGAATCTTGACAGGAATTCGGACCATCTAGTTTGTCTTCAATTCAGTAGCTTTGACGTCATGAAGTACTCGAGATTCTTGTGATCCGTCAGAATCTTAATAGGATGTACTGACCCTTCGCATTCTGGTCTCCATTGTTCCAGACTTTTAACTATGGCTCCCAGCTCTTGATCGTAAATCTCGTAATTCTCTTCCGCCGGTGTGTGTTTCTTCGAAAAGAATGCTACCGGATGAAGGATTCCTTGATCATCGTATTGAGACAGTACTCCTGCTGACACATAGCTCGAGGCATCGGTTTCCAAAACGATTTCTTTCTCATAGTCAATGTGTGCTAGAACTGGTGCTGTTGTAAACGCTTCTTTTAGCTCTGCAATGGCTCGTTTCTGATCGGGTCCCCAGTGGAATGGTACCAGCTTTTTCGTTAGCTTTGTCAACGGTTGGACCACCCTGCTGAAGTTCATAATAAACCTTCGGTAAAAATTGGCGAATCCTAAAAACGCTTGAACTTCCTTGAGCTTGCTAGGTGCTTCCCACTCCTTTACCGCTGTTACTTTTTTTGGATCCATTCTAATCCCGTTTGCCCCAACTATCAATCCCAGGTACTTCACCTCCTGTTGGTGAAACTCGCATTTTTCCGCTTTTAGATACAGACCGGCTTCCTTAAGCGTCGTCATTATTGCTCTGACGTGTTCCTTATGTTCCTTTAAATTGTCACTGTAAATGAGGATGTCGTCCAGGAATGCCGTACAAAAGATATCCAAGAAGGGGCGCAGAGTATTGTTGATAAATTCTTGAAAGCTGGCTGGTGCATTGGTGAGTCGGAAGGGCATAACGAGAGATTCGAACAGGCCATAACGGGTCCTAAGCGCCGTTTTCCATTCGTCTCCTTCTGCTATCCGAATCATATTGTAGGCATCTTGGACATCTAATTTGGTGTACCACTTGGCCTTTGACAATCTCAACAAGGTTTCCTGAATTAATGGTAATGGGTATCGATTTTTTATGGTTCCTTCGTTAAGTCCTCCATAGTCCACGCATAGTCGTAAGCCACCATTCGATTTGGGTGCGAACAACACCGGTGCTCCGTATGGTGATGATGACGATCTGATGAATCCTTTTGACAAATTCTTTTCAATCCACTCTTTCAGGACCTGAAGTTCTTCTTTTGACAGGCTGTATATTGGTCCAAAGGGTGGTGTGAATCCATCTTGGAGTGTAATCTTATGATCGTACGGTGTGTGTGGTGGTAGTCTTTTAGCGATTACTTTATTACAGAGAGGGAGAAACTCATGATATTCCTCAGGAATTAACTGTTCTAGCGGTTTTTCTTGAAGGTCTTTGACTTCTAGGGCCTTGTTGATTTCGTATAAGGTTACCGCGTACACCTTGAGTTTCTCCTTCTTATTCCGTCTCATAAATGGGGCCGCTGCTATGGCGCATATGTCCAGTTCTGGTCCCTCAGATTCCGTTGTTTTCATATGATTTCCCCATACCCATACGCTCGAATGATGTTGACAGTGCTTCTGGCAGTAACTGCTTTCGAATCCTATTCTTTTCTTTTGGAATTTGACTGTAACATCGTGAAGTTGTAGCCATGGTAACCCAAGTACGATTGGATAGTGTCCAAGTTTCGTAATGAATGCTGGTAACTGCTCCTGATGCCCGTGTATGCCTAAGTTCAATTCTGCCATAGTGGTAATGGTTCCTGATTCGATGGGCCTCCCATCTATAACTTCTAATTCTCTTGATTCTTTTAGTTCTTGTTCGTGTAACTGATGATGGCGAACGAAATCTTTGTCAATAAATGCTATTCCAGTAGCTCCGCAGTCTATCAAAGCGTGGGTATCAATGATCTTGTCTTCTATTTTCAGCGAGCATTTCACAACGAGATGTTTGCTTTCCATAGAAGACTCTTTTATTTCTGCGCTTGATATAGAAAACTGTGAAATACCAAAACTAGCATTAACTGACAAAGGAGATTCGTTTCCAGCGCAATTACCATCCTTATTGCACTGGGCTAAACTTTTCCCGACTCCACTTCTTTCCGTTTTCCTGTACTTGAATCTGCGTCTCCTTCGTTTGCTGCCTTCTTAAAAGGTGACACTTCCGTCTGTCCTGATGCTGCTTTCAACTTCCTTGGGCATGATGCCGCAAAATGTCTGCTATCCCCACAATACATACACAATCCTCCTTCCCTTCGTCTCTTCCTTTGCTCAGGTGTAATTTTCTTTCCTTTGACTGCTGAGAGGTCCATTGGAGCAGGGCCGTGATAACCTGCGACTGATCCTGCAGGTACTGTGTCTGGGGCAGATGTGGTGTTGGTCATTGAATCGGACTTCTTGTAACCCTCCCATTTCCCAGATTTCTTTTCCGCCGCTCTTCTTCTCAGTTGCGAATCCCTTTTTGACACCATTTTGACGAATTCGATCATACTTTCTGGCTCCTCGATGTGTTGTATGGAGTCCTTGAGTTCGTTGGACAGTCCTTTTCGTAATGCGTCCAATTGTGCATCTTCGTTCCATTTGGTGTCGACTACATATCTTTGGAATTCAGCGTAGTACTGGGATAATTCGCAGTCTCGTTGCCTGAGTTTCTCAAGTTCCCTCTTCGCTGTTGCTGCTCTGTCTTGATCTCCGAATGCTACATCCAGTAGGTCCACTAGGTCTTTCAGGGTATTGAGCTTGACTTCCCCTGAGATTTTGTCACAATGTGGCATTAACTGTGCCAAAGCCACTCCTTTAGACATCTGACTGCATACCTCAGCTTCTTCTGTTCGTTGCTGAATGCTTTTGGTTTGTCGGCTATTTTCAGTGCCAACTGCACCTTCCATCCTCGAAGTTCCTTCCTATCTTCTCCAGAGCAGCTGGTGATGTCATTTACTTTTTCCTCTCGCTCTTCTCTATACGTCCTTTCTCCTGTTTCTACCCTTCTTCCCTCCGTCAGCTTCAGGATCCTAGTTGCTTGTTGTCGATTTTCCTCCGCCAGATTCCTAAATATCTCCATTTGAGTTTGAGCATCTTCCAGATCCCTTTTCAGTTCCGCCAGGTCTGGATTTGCCTCTTCCAATGCCTGTTTTAGAATCCGGACTTCTTCTTCCAGATCCCCATGTTCGTATGTCTTCGATGTTTCTGTGGTGGTCGCTGCTTGTTGAGTGAGCAGTAATTCCTGCTTCAAGTTGTCCTTTTCCTGGAATATTTTTTCTCCTTCTGCCAACAATTCCGATATTCGTACTTCCGCATTTTTCACAGATTGCTGTTCCTTGAGCAATTCGTTCAGTCTGCTGGTTGTTGGGTACCGGCTTATTGCTGTAAGCCCTTTGTTGATGTCCGTGATGTGATTGCGGAGCTGTGTTTCGTTCATGGCTTCTGTATTTTTTGCTGCCACGATTTCCAGCTCTATTTGTAACGCTCCAGTCAATGTGACGTCGCGAGTTGGTCTTGAAGATGCTCCCGACATCTTTCTGATGATGTAGAGAGGCGGCTGTAACGAGGCGGGATTCTGTCAAACAGTCTCTGACTTCGTTTATATTGTCTTGAATTTGTTGAACTGCCGCTTCGATTTCTGCTTCTAAAAATGGGTTGACCATCTACCAGAAGAACACCTCGTGTTTGCTGGGTGTTGTTACGATGATCAGCGGGGTTGGTAATGGGGCTGGATATAACTCGCGGTCAACTCCCTTTCCCTTATTTGCTTTTTGTTCGTTGTAGTCTGTCCACGAGATTTGGCTTTCTATGTCCTGCTGGGTTGCCTTGATCGTGGATTCTGATATCGTTGATTGAGCTTCTGCTGCTCTACCGATTGTTTTGTGTGTTCCTCCGCAGTTATGTTCGCAGTAGCACGGATCCTCGTTCTGGCAGTCGACGTGCAGACTGTAATACTTGGTCCAGAAGATTTTAAATACTGTGTCGTCGATTTGGAGGCCTCCTCCATTGCTTGCTGCATCTGTCCAATAGCTAATCCAAGGAGATACCGCTTGTGGTTCGTCCCAGAAATATGCTTCCAGAGGTTCCTCGGGTTCGTTGAGGATAGCGTCGATGCTATCGAAGGTGTTTAGGGGTTCTTGTTCAAAGAGTTCGGTGGTTCGACCAGCTAGGTCGAAGAAATTGATTGTAGATTGTTGTGGTTTATTGCTGTCGTATGCTGGCATTTAAAACAGCAAGGATCCTTCTCGTCAATGTTTCCACAGGCACACAACGCATGAGTGTCTCCAAAAGCTGTGTACTGTGAGCTTGTTTTCGAAGTTTCCAACTGATTTAAACACGGAGCAGAGGGAATTGCAAGGCCTATGGCATAAGTAACAGCCGCTTCGATGAGAATAGCGGCAAATATACTGAAATATAACCGGTAGAATCGATTGTAGACTCGTTCTTCTGTCAAGGGTTCAAGGCTCGGAGTCCTAGGGGTTATAGAAACCAAACTAAGACAGGGCTATTGTGCGGTGGTGCGGTGATCGCGGGTACTGCGTAACAAGCAAGAGACTCGAAATCCGGAATCACAGACGTGAACAAAGGTTGGTGCCAAAGCTATTGATTGTTTTGTAGACTAGAGAACGAGTAAAGAACATACCTATCCTCCGCAAATCCAGCATCCTTATATACAGTTAACGCGACCGTTGTCACTTTTGCTCACTCGTTCCACAATACATCCTAACTCCACCCAACTATGTACGCAACCCTTTCACTCCGCGGCCTACGCCATAACCATCACGCCATATTTACAACACAACCAACGAAACCTGATTCCTTCCAACGAAACCTGATTCCTTCCAACGAAACCTGTTTTCCTTCGTATTCCCTTTCCCCTTCATCGATCCTTGTGCCTTCTTCGATCCTCACTCGACACAACCGTGACATTTTCCATTCTGACGACAGAGCTTGTGATCAAGTCAAGAAATGTCCGAATGAGATGGATAAATTAAGTGACCTCGCCGTGGCAACCAAATTGTTAGGCCTCAAGATCGCCCGCAACAAGGATGGCATTACCCTTAGCCACTAAGCGTATATCAAGACAATATTAGGACTCTTCAACATGCACGAGCCGAATGGTGTATTGAAACACATGCATCCAAATGTTGATCATTTTGAATCCGAAGCAAACAAAGGCTATGCTGACCCCGATCTGTACCGATCAATACTCAGTTCCATGATGTATGCCACCATTGGATCTCGTTCAGACCTGACATGAAATGTTGCCCCCTACAGTAGATACAACGCCGAACCTTGAGCAAGGCATATGGCGACAGCCAAGCGATCACTCCCATATCTCAAGAAATCCGCACAAGCACGACTGTGATACTCCTCATTGAGCACCACTGAACTCCAAGGTTATTTCGACTCAGATTGGGCTCAAGCCAGCCAAAACCGACAATTGCCAGGTGGATACGTATTCCTGACCAGTGGCCCGATCACCTGTCAAGCAAGCAACAAGACATTGTTGTACTATCTCCCGTGGTGGCCGAATATGTGGCATGCCCCGAAGCAGTCTGGGATGCCCAATGCCTCATCCAGCTACAGAAAGACGTCACAGGATCACAGCTGCAAGGTCCTATTACCATATATTCCGACAGCGCAGGAGCGCTCAAGACTATCACCAACAGAGCATTGAAGGTACGTACAAAGCACATCAATATACAGTACAAGAACACCTGCGACCTCTAAGAATGAGGGATCCTAGACTTCACACATATCAAAAGTGAGGTCAACCTCACTGACATTATGACAAAGCTGCTGCCAATCACCGGTCACCAAAAACTCGCCATTGGCATATATCTAGGCAGCTATTAAAGCAGATATCATCTTGCTGCACAAAGTAGAGCCAGAGGGGGAAGTGTACAATTTGCAGATGACCGTAATCGCATATTAATAGATTAGAGGATTACAATGAGAGATCAGCAGGAGCTGAATGGCATACGTAATACAAACTAAAAATTGGTCATAACCATAAGCCACAAGAATGTGTGCACCACATGCATACACAGGAGTAGCTTTATGTACATGCATAAAGGTGTAGATAGAACATGCCTATCACTTAAGCAAGAAACTACAATGATCTACAATTCTAACATACCTGATTGAAAATTCTTTGATTATCACATTATGACAGTACTACTGCTGATACAAAACATGTTGGGTTTGTTTCCAAAACAATTTCCTTTTCATAATCAAGGTGGGCTAGGACTTGTCCCGTTGTGAAGAGGTCTTTTAACTCTGGAAATACTTACTTTTGATTGGTTTACCATTGCAATACAACAGGCTTTTTAATCAGTTTAGTAAATGGTTGGATTATACTGCTGTGGTTCCTCATGAACCTTTGTTAGAAATTGGCGAATCCTGAAAATGCTTGGACTTCCTTGATTTCACCTGGTGCTTGCCATTCCACAACTGCTTCAACTTTTTCCGAATCCATTCTAATTCCGTTCACTCCAGCTATCAATCCTAGATACTTGTCTTCTTCCTACTGAAACTTGAATTTTTTCACCTGCAATTATTATCTGGCTTCTTTCAGTATAGGCATTACTGCCCTGACATGTTGCTAATATAGTGCCAAGTGGTCAAGGTATATTGGAATGTCATCAAGCAATGACATGCAGAAGATATCATGAAATGGTCAGAGTATATTGTTGATGAATTCTGGAAAGAATACTGATGCATTTGTGAGCCTGAAAGGCATGACTAAAGATTCGAATAGAGCGTAACAGATTCTGATTACCACATTCCACTCATCACCTTCTACGACTCTGATGATATCATAGTCATCCCGAACATGCAGCTTTGAGTAATGTCTGGCCTTAGGTAGTCTCAACCAGGTCAGCTGAATCAGTTGTAATCGAGAGGGATTCTTTATCATCCTTTTATTTTGGCCTCTGTAGTCCACATATAATCTGAGACTTTTGTTCAGGTTTTGGTGCAAATAACATTGGGGCTCCGCATGGTGAAGACAATGATGTGATTAATCATTCAGACTAGTTCTATTCCATCCATTTCTTTAGGACTGGTAACTCTTCCTGTGATAAACTATACATTGGTCTAAAAAGAGGTGTGAACCCTACCCGAAGTGTGATCTTGTGGTTGTTGGGTTTATGTTCCGGTAATCATTCTGCAATTCCATTGTCGAAGAGGGGGAGAAACTGATTGTATTCTTCAGGAATTGTCAGTTCCAGTAGGTTTTCCTGAGGATCGTTGGTCTCTAGATCCTTGTGGATATCATAATGTGTCACCATATGCACATTGATTTTCTCCTTCTTGTTGTGTCTTATAAATGATGGCGTTGCGGTTGTGCATAGAGCCAGTATAGGCTTGGCAGCTTCTGCAATTGTTTGCATAATCTTCCTCCATACCCATACACTTGTATGATGTTGACAGGGTTGTTGATGGTAACTGCTTTCGAATCCATTGCTGTTGTTCTGGAATTTGATTATCACATAGGAAGGTTGCAGCTATGGTAATTCTGGTACTCTCTGACAGTTCCCGATTTTTGTGATGAACACTTGTAATCTTTTTTCATAACTATGTATTCCTGGATATAGTTGAACCACAGTTGTAATAGTTGCTGACTTGATGGGTTTTCTGTCCATGACCCTTAAACTCTTACATTCTCTAATTGCTTCTCCTGTATTTGACAATGGTGAAAGCAATATTGGTCAATAAATGCTGTTCCAGGAGCTCCGCAATCCATCGAAGTGTGGGTATTGACAACTTCGTCTTGTATTTTCAGTGAATATTTCTCTAAACGATACTTGCTTTCAATAAAACATTGTTTTGCTGCTGTGCTTTGAATGGAAAATTGTGAAATACCAAAACTTGCATTGACTGCCAAAGGGGATTCGTTTCCAGTGCAATTGCTATTCTTGTT
The DNA here is from genome assembly GCA_015178995.1 of Trichophaea hybrida. Classification (NCBI taxonomy): domain Eukaryota; kingdom Fungi; phylum Ascomycota; class Pezizomycetes; order Pezizales; family Pyronemataceae; genus Trichophaea; species Trichophaea hybrida. The sequence continues at coordinate 96,089 of WHVE01000427.1, read as the reverse complement.
GCTCTGGACTAAACTTTTCCCAATTCCATATTTTTTTCCATTGCCTTTTCCCCTTCTTTTCCCTCTGCCTTTCTTAACTCCCTGAATGGTGTTATCTCTACCTGTTCTGCCACTTCCTGCAATTACTTTGGACAATGTACCACAAACGTCCTACTATCTCCACATTATCCTCCATCCCTTCTCCTCTTTCATTTTTCCAGATTGATCTTTCTTCCTGTTACTGCCGAAAGGTCAATTGGTGCAGGGCCAAAGTATTCTGCTACCAATCCTGCCGGTGCCATCACTGGAGCAGATGTGGTATTGGTTGTTCAGTCAGGATTCTCATTGCCTCCTGCCCATCTTCCTAACTGTCTCTGCCCAGCTCACACTGTTATCGGTGAATGTCTTTTTGACCATCACTTGACAAATTCCACAAGATTTTCCAGTGTGTCAGTGTGTTGTAGGCAATCCTTTGGTGTGTGTAACTATCGAGATGAACGAGGTCGGTACTCTCTTCTAAGCCTTGCGTGGATAGAGCGAGAGATGATAAACTGAACGCGTCAAAAGTTGAAGGTGATTCGGGTCTTATGGATTCTGACTCTAGGTCCAAGAAGGAATATAGTCATTAACAGTGCAGAATAGAATCAAGTGGAAGATTGTCGGAAGATGTTAAGCTTCAGGAGAATAGAGGGCAAACTGTAGTATTGCTATCTAACTGTATGTTACGATATAGAAAAAACTATCTACAGAAGTGGCAATCCACCGTCTTTTATACATAAACCAGCGTTCGTTTAAAAAGAAAAGAAACGCTGATGGATATCGCGTTGACCTGGAAAAAGGCGTCATTTCGTAGATGGTGTGGTAACTATGAGTCATAGTTACTATGGTGTGATCGATGGCGTAATCAATGGTGTGATCGATTGCGTAATCGATGGTTGTGAGTCATATATAACCCTGTAGTTATTATAGAATACGAGTCTTTATGACTACGTAATTTAACTAATAATATAAGGAATACGAGCGCTATCTTTATGATAAGCGCTTGTGATACTGTGGTTTTCGTCCATTCTAATCGTATCTTTAACATTCGAGAACATGTGAAAGATAATACAAACTTGATTAATCCAAGTCACGTTCCCAATATTTCCAACACCCCTTCTCATTTTGTACTGAAAAATTTCTTACATAAATCTTCCAATATTTCTCATGACAGTCCCTTGGTACATATATCCGCAATATTTTCACTAGAGTGAACATATAACACAGTGATATTTCCAGCTTCAACTTGCTCTCGCGTGAAGTGATAGGCTATGTCGATGTGTTTTGATCAGTCGTTGATTTTAGGATTATTCGTAATATCGATGGCTACATTTGAGTCACTCATAATTGCATTTGGAATATCGTTGTTCAATAATTCTTCAAGTCCTCGTTGTAACCAGAGGTGATGTTTCATGGTCAAGGAAAGGGCCATGTATTCAGCTTCACAGGTGGAAGTTGCGACGGACCATTGCTTATGAGAACGCCACGAGATTGTTGAGTCTCCCAGTTAAAATAGATATCCAGAAAATCTTCGTCTTGAATCGAGATCATTGCCATATGATGAATGCGAACAGGCTGTAAGTATGAGAGGTGACTTCCAGGGGTAAAAGAGGGCTAACTCTTAACTTCCATGATGTTATCGAAGAACTCTTGTGGTGGCAGCCATATGTGTTGTGGAGGGATTTGTGTTGAATTGAGAGAGATAGGTAATAGTGTATGCGAGGTCAGGTCTGGTCCCAGTAATTAAGTACATGAGAGATCCGATGATTTGTTGATATGATATCGTTGTTTTGTCGTCAGTTTGTTCGAGGTTCTTTATCAACCTATGATTTGGGTCGATAGGAGTCGAAACTGATTTACAGTCGTTCAATCCAAATCTTTTCAGTATTTTCTTAATGAATGCTGTTTGGGAGAGAGTGATTCAAGCATCTGTAAATGTAATGTTGATTCCGAGCAGCCAGTGTAGAGGTCCCATGTTGTTAACTTTGAATTCACTTTTCAGTATTCCAATGGTTTGATCATTCAAGGCTCCAGTTTCTCCATACATAGTAATATCGTCCACATAAATAGCAATAAATAGATCTCCTGATTCGTGAACAAGAACACAGAGATCGAAAGCAGTGATAACAAAACTGTAGGGAATTAGGTACTCAACCAATCTATGGTACCATTCTCAAGGTGATTGTTTCAGTCCGTAGATACATCGTTTTAATTTGGCGACATTTCCATCTATCCTGCTGCCTTCAGGTAGATGCATATAGATTTCTTCTTTAATATGCCATAAAGGAATGCTGTCTTGACGTCGAGTTGATGAGGTTTCCACCTTTTACAGGCGGCAATGGCTAACAGTAGTCTTAGGGAATCGTAGCGAAAACAGGTGAAAAGATTTCGTCGTAGTCAGGACCATGAATTTGACTGAATCCTTTTGCAACTAGTCTAGCTTTGTATCGTTGAATTTCTCCTTTGGCATCTGTTTTGATCTTGAATAACCATCGGAATCACAATCTTCGATTTGTTGGTTTGGGTACTACTTCCCACACATCGTGATCTTTGAGTGATTGAAGTTCTTCATCGACTGCGACTTTCCATCTGACAATCAGCTGAGAATTTGGCTTGTCGAAACGTTTGAGGTTCTTCAATGAGTATTGATGTGAGTAGGCTTTCTTCGGAGTCCAGGGAGAGAGATATTTCATCAGGTCGCGCATTGTTCTATCAAGAATTTGCTCGTTCTGAGTTTCTATCCTCCACCATTCTCTGGAGGTTTACTTGTCTTCCCGCTCTTGTGGTACACCCGTGTGGGGTGTTGTTCAGCAACATCGGTAACTTGTAGTTGTTGTTGTTGCTTGTGGAAGAGTTATCACCACCATGAAGTTGGTGGTGGTATTGCTCTTGAGGAGCGAGGGGGGAGGTTGAGTAAATCTTCTTGGGAGGTCCGGTAAAGAAATGACTTTGTCGTTGGGGAGTGTGAATTGATTCTTGATCTTCATCTAATTCGAATGTCCAGTAGTCTGGGCTAGAATCCTAATCGTTGTCCTTGTCATATTGTTGTATAACTAATATCATAACGTCTTCGTTGCCTTGATCGAATAATTTCCTGGTTTCTGAGGGTTCCGTTCCATCCATGCTATCCACATATCATCAGAAGGGAATTTTTCATTGTCGGATCGATGTTCGATTGAGGTTCGAGGTATTGATTTTATTTTAATATGAGGATTGTCGTATGATGAATCCCCTTCTGTCTTTAAGGGAGGGAAGAAGATATCATTTGTAACAAGGATGTTTTTTGATTCAGGTAGGTGGACTCTGTAGTGATGGTCGTCGTTGGCGTATCCAGTGAGAATTGCTCTTTGTGCCCTTGGTTGAAGTTTTATTCCCGCAAGTCGTTGCTGTTTAGGGATATGTATATAGCATTCACTGCCAAAGGTTTAAGATGCTTGATCGAGGGTTTATTACCGTAGAAGGCTTCATAGGGAGTTCGATCTTTAACTGCCGAATGAGGTTGTCGGTTTTGAGATATACGAAGTTGAAACTGCTTCTGCCCAAAGTCTTTTGTCGTAGTAGGAGCACTCTCAAGCATTGCTCGAAGTGATTCTCCTATTGGTCGATTAAGTCTTTCAGCAACACCATTTGATTCAGGAGAGTAAGGGGGAGTGAATTGATGAACTATCCCCTTCTGTCTTAGGTATTCTTGTAGCTCATTTGAAACATATTCACCACCATTGTCGGTTCGAAAGCCTTTGGGTGTCATGGATATTGAAGTTCTAGCTCTGCTATAAAATCTTTGATATTTGCGTGGTATTTGACTTCTTTTTCATAAATTTACCCATGTGTATCGAGTAGCATCGTCAATTAGGGTGATATAATAGAGGGATCCTCCGTAGAAGGGAGCTGAAAAAGGTCCTGACAGGTCTGAAAGAATTAAATCTAGCTTCTTTCGATTTTTGTCGATAGTTGAAGGGCGAGGTGATTTGGTCAGTGTTGCTTGAATGCAGGCGTCGCAGTGAAAGTCAGTCGGTTTTGCTTGTAGTTCTGTGTCGTATAGTTAAGGATTTCAATTAGTATCTCGTAAAGCCTGATGCCAGAACTCGTAAGTAGCATATGCCGAATGATTCACTTCAGGTATCTTGAAATGATGTCCGTTAAACTTTGTTTCAAACATTGTTTTATCGTTTTTTATAACCGAAATATAATCTCCTTCTCCGATCTTTTTGTATGTATTCCGTAATTTTCTCCAAGAAATAAGAGATTTCCCCAATTGGGGAACATAAAGAACATCGCAAACTGAAATGTTGAACCGATCCATCCTTAAGAACACAGTCCATCACAATATCTCCCTTTCCTTTGATCTCCATTTGTTGTTTTGAACTGGACTCTACAGTGCGGAACAATTTTTGAAGTTTTGGAGTCTGTCTGGAAACGGGGTCATGTGTGAGGTACAGGCCGGTCGAAATAGAAGGATTCGGTTCTTACTTGTTGAGTTTCAGTGGTAACGTTTGCTTTTCTTTCTTGTTGTATCTTTGGTTTCCTTCTTCTTTTCCTGGTTGTGTTTTTGAGTCGGAAACAATCATTCCAAGTATGACCGGTGGATTTCCGGGTTATGTTTCGCACACCAGGTGCAATCCTTAACTTCGGATTTCTTTTCGTCTTCTTGTTTCTTGTTTTTTCCACTATTTGATGTTGTACAGTGACGAGGGCAGTATTGGAGGACCCAGTGATTGTAAAGACATATCGATAAGTCGTTTTTTAACATCGGCAATGTTAAGTCATCCTTTGTTGTTAGATTGTCGACAACATTCTGATGATGTTGTACGAGGAATCCAAGGAGAAAGCTCTTTGCTTTGTCTTGTCAAGGAAGGCAGCAAAATTCTTGCGATAAGTGTCTTTTGATGCTCTTGCAAGTCTCTGTAGGTTTCGGCACTCTGTTTCGAACTTGGTGAAAAAATCACAGAGAGAGAAAGAGGTCGAATAGGAGGAGGACAGTGAGGTAAAGGTCGTGATTTGATACACAAATGGATAAGCTGTGTCTCGGTAATATTCGGTGCGCAGCCATGTCAAACATCTTATGGGGTGATCCAAGTTCGACAATTTTTTCGAGAATGTCGCTGGAAACCACTTGGAACAAAATGGTCTGTGTTTGATAGCAAAGGTGGTCGTTTGCTGCTACTTCTGTTTTGTCAGTTACGTCGGCAGGTGTTAATCCTTCTACCACTATTTCCTAACACTTCATTCCCTTAAGAATAATAACCATGGTCGCTGCCCACACATTGTAATTGGATTGTTCTTCAAGCAGTTTGATGTTATCGAGCTTAACATAGGCAGGTTTGTCGATGACGTCTGCTTTGATTCTTGATGAAAATCTGAATTCAGCTTGCTTGCCGGATGCTTCTCTTGATGCGGGCATTTTGGGTGATGATGGTTCGGGAAGATGTGCTGAAGGTGGTATTGGAATTTGTGAATGGCCTGCTGAGGCCACGAAAATGTTGGGAGGTAGTTGGGGGTATTCTTCTTCAGAATCACTCATATACCAGTTATGTTCTTGGTGGAGTTGAGCGATTTGGAAGGTGAGAGGGTGATGTCGTAAAATTACAGCAACTGTTGGAATTTCAGGTGTAAATTCTTCAAATGTATCGAACCAGAATTCTAGGTATCCGTCTTCGTCTGCTTCGAGTGTTGAAGAGATGATTGAAGGAGGGTAGGAGACTGGTGTCAAGGGTTCGAATCCCCAAGTATATCTAACTTCGAGATCCTGGTCGGAACAATAACAGTAGAGGCCATCGCAGTAGTTTCAGACGATGTAGGCTCTTGACATTTAGCTGTCCGGGCTCATAACCAATCGAGATGAACGAGGTCGGTACTCTCTTCTAAGCCTTGCGTGGATAGAGAGAGAGATGTTAAACTGAACTCGTCCAATGTTGAAGGTGATTCCGGTCATATGGATTCTGACTCTAGGTCCAAGAAGGAATATAGTCATAAACAGTGAAGAATAGAATCAAGCGGAAGATTGTCGGAAGATGTTAAGCTTCAGGAAGATAGAGGGCAAACTGTAGTATTGCTATCTAACTGTATGTTGCGAAATAGAAAAGACAATCTACAGAGGTGGGAATCCACCGTCTTTTATACATAAACCAGTGTTCGTTCAAAAAGAAAAGAATAGCTGATGAATATCGCGTTGACCCTGAAAAAGGCGTCATTTCGTAGATGGTGTGGTAACTATGAGTCATTGTTACTATGGTGTGATCGATGGCGTAATCGATGGTTGTGAGTCATATATAACCCTGATGTTAATATAGAATACGAGTCTTTATGACTACATAATTTAACTAATAATATAAGGAATACGAGCACTATCTCAATGATAAGCGCTTGTGATATTGCGGCTTTTCGTCCGTTCTAATCGTATCTTTAACATTCAAAAACATGTGAAAGAAAATACAAACTTGACTTATCCAAGTCACGATCCCAATATTTGCAACAGTAACTGTCCATTTTGTAATGTATTTGGCTTAGTTTCTATGTGCCTGTTGACATCAGCTACATATAAAGGGATTCTGTGTAGTATGGAGAGAATTCGCGGTCTTGTGATTTCAGGTTCAACAGTCTCCTCTTGCCCATTGCTGATTTGTCTTGATCTCCGAAAACTACATCTAGCAGTTCATTCATGTCATTCTGGATTTCAAGCTTCACATATTCCATGACTTTATTGAAGAGTGGCATTAACTGTACTTGAGCTTCCACTTGAGGACACACCATCCTCAACCTCACCTTCTTTGGTTCGGTGTTGAAAATTCTGGGTTTTCCAGTTATCTTCAAAACCAACAGCAGTCTCTATCCCCAGGGTTTCTTTCTGTCCATTTCTCAACCCTGGGCAACTTCATTCCAATTCTTTTCCTGTGCCTTTTTGTCTTTCTTTGTATGTTTCTCTCTGTTAGTCATATGATTCGGATAATATGTTTTTCACATTGTTTTCTGACAATTTCCTAATATTTTGCGTTTGTGCCTGCATATCTTCCAGGTATTGCCCTGACTCTGTCTGATCTTTATTCCTGTCTTGCAGTTGGTGTTCCAGGTTCCCAACTTTCTCGAGAATATTTCCATGACTGCATATGTAATGGCGGTGGCCGAGTATTGGCTGAGAGCCGAGGCCGGGTAAGTGCCCAGTATATAGTCACTTTGCGGAAGTGCAATTGCACTCCAGAGATTATCTTACATCATACATCTGACCTTGCTTTACAATGAACATACTTCGTCTCTTATACTTGTGTGCAACTGTATCTATCCATACTATCGAGTACGGGGTCGTACTTGCCATTACAGCATACCTGAACTCTTCCTTCTCCAATGCTTACCATCTGTTGGGTGACAATCAATTCTTGCTTCAGATGCACTTTTTCTTATACAATGCTTTCTCCTCCTCTCATGAGTTCCTGAATTCTGCCTTTTTTTTCCTTCACCAACTTCTGATTTTGTAGCCTGTTGTTCAGCCTGCTGGTTGTATGAAGTTGGTTCAGACTGTTGATTCCCTCATACATTAGTTGAATATGTTCAAGAAGTGGTTTTTTGTTCATGATGGCCATATTTACTTGGACAATTTCCTGCATGCGTGTTTGTATCCAAGGTGTTAACGTAATATTACTTGTGGGGCTTGAAGATAACCCCAACATCTGTTTGCGGGCTTATAGAGGAACATTGAACGAGGGATCAAAGTTTTGTGAATCCTAAACAGACTTTAAGTTGGTTAGTATTATCTTGAATTTCTCTAATAGCTGTATCAACTTCAGCATTGGGAAATTGATTGCTCATGAACTTCAATCAAATAAATATTTAGTGTTTGCTTGGTGCAGTTTCAATTATCAAAGGAGTTAGGTGTGGGGTTGGATATATTTTCAATTTACTCCCGTTCTTATATTCTGTTTTTGTTTGTTGTAAGCTGCCCATCAAATATGACTTTCCATATCCCTGGTAGTTGATATGATCATGCGTTGTGATTCTTACGTTTGGGCGTCTGCTTCTTGGCCTATTGATGTGGGCATGCCTCCCCTGTTGGGTTCCGAAAAATATGGATCTTCATTGTTGCAGCTGCCATCAAGATCAATGTATAGGGGCCAGATGTTTTTGAATACTTGGTAATTGATTGAGAGTCCTGCCCAATTTCAGCCGGCTTCTGTCAAATCACAGTTCAGAGGGGGAACCAATTGTGGTTGGTGCCAGCAGTAAGCATCAAAGAGTACTTTGCTTCAGAGATGTTAGCATGAATGCTATTGTAGGTGTTTAAGCGTTCATGTTCACAGATGTGTGTGATTTGACTGGCTATATTGCAGAAATTGACATTGGATCATTGTTGTCTTTTTCTGGCATGTGCTGGAATTGTGTTATAGATGATGGATCCTTCTTGCCAAAATGTGCAGATACACACCATGCGGATATATCTCCTGATGCTGAGCACCATGAATCAGTTTGCAAAATGTCCAATGGTTTTAACACCAGATACTGGGGGATGCCAAGATGGTGACAAATAAGACGCCCACCTCTTTGATAATAGCTGTACATATACGGAATTATTACTGGTCGAATGTCTTCATAGACATATTTTTTTGGGCAAGGTTCACAGAATCAATATTCCAGGGGTTATACAAATCAACTCTGATACAGGATTGCATGTAGTTGCAAACAGCCCAAGCGACTCGAAATCTGGAATCCCAGAAGTGAACTCAGGTTGGTGCTGAAGCTATTGAGAGTTGTGTTGACTAGGGAAAGAGTGAAGAATAATCCTATCCTCCGCCAAACCATCGACCATATATACAGATATTGTGACTGTCATCACCTTTGTTCACTTGTTCCCGAATAAATTCTAATCTCACTCTACATATATTCCACCCTTTGACGCAGCAGCATATTCCATAACCATCACACCATATTTACAATGCTGCCAACAAAACTTGATTGCTTCCAACATATCCTGTTTTCTTCAAATGAAACGTGATTTCTTTCAACAATGCCTGTTTGCCTGCCTGCCATGGTTCATTTATTTACCGAATGAAACTCCATCCCCGATTCTGAGTGCACCCAACCGTGATATTAAGTGTTCATTTATCAATTTTATGATTTATACTACCTGTTGCACAGTCCATCACAATATTTGAAATATAGGAATAACATTGCTAGAATGTTGAATCAAAATAAGCATATCATTCTATTGTGGTGATTGACAGAAGTAGAGTAAACTCCAATATCATTATGAATTCAATACGTCTCAAAATATGTATTATCTACCACCATGTGTATGCCCATAAACTGGAAAAATGTATCTATTCTCAACCTACAACAAATATAAAGATTGATAAATTCAGATAAGTATTCCATCTACTGAAGTCAATTAATTGTAATAAAGATGATTTGGAAATCAATTGGTTCAAAAGAACGCTTTACCAGTCGGTCTCTGACGATTTCACACATGTTACACCTGCAATGGCCGTCAGCTGTTTGCCAGATATGTGCCCAAGATACAGTCACTGCACTGGAGTGCCAATTGCAATTGGACGATTATTTTACTGACTTATCCAACGTAATGACTACTCTACTATTTCACGGGTTCTTGTAAGCAACCCCATATACTCTACTTTCGAATACGGGGCAATACTTTGGAATACTGAACTTTACCCAATAATCAGATTTTAGCAATCAGATACATTTCCTTCACAGAATTCCTGATAACACCTTATTGGATGCGTCAGATCAACACGGACATTCATCACTAGATTGTCAATACTAGGTAATTAACAATCTTAATGAGTCCATGGCTGGAACTATTGAAAAATCCAAGACAATTGGGAAGTAAATCAGTCACAAAAGACACGTTGTATGCCATGATGACTATAAAACTACTGAAGAGTCCGTGCAACCCGACAGCCAAGAGCAATGGCATACGAATGGACGGTAAGACGAATCAAAAGTTACTGGAAATCGTGTGGATAATTCCGACCTTTTATGGAAGTATGTTGATCACGAGAGATACGACACCTGCTACCACAGGCACCTCCGAGCACTCGAAAATGTCACTATCCATTACCTACAATGAATGGGATTCCAAAGTATTTGGAAGTTGATTGGCCTGGAGAGAATTGTCACCAGCAAAAAACCCCACTCCAAATGAAAATTTCAAAAATGACTTAACACCATACTTCTTGAGGCCTTGGAGCATCGAATTTCACAAGTACTGATCAATTGACTACAGCCGAGACACATCTAAGCTTATTCGGAGGTCAATCAAGTTGCAGAGTCGAATTACTGACTGCAATCGCTACACTTTGCAACACATCACTATTCATACCTATACGAGCATCATCACTACTCCAGTGTGATGACGCAGAATAGATATACTTGTGAACGAAACAATTGACTGCAGCCGAGATGATACCGGTGGTCACTCGATCACTAGAAACAGGATTCAGCCCTTGATGGCAGTGCCCAGGAGACATCAAAACACATTGAATGAGATCAACCACATAAAGAACAAATACCCGAAACAGACAAGTCAAATTGGCATCAATGGCATCCAATCAAGCATAACCAACCAATCGTTACACGTGATGATTCATTGGTGCTAAGATACCTCTCGTCCAACGTGTGACTACTCACTCCTCGGAATCCACAGTCGATTGTATGTATAGTGATTCGAGAGATGTATTCCATCTATAAGATGTTATTGTTGTCAGCAGTGTCACGGTTGTGCTGAGTAACGATCGATGGTGGAGTGATGATCAGTGAGTAATATAAAAGGTTAAGCACCACGACAATGAAATCAGGTTTCAAATGGAGGCTAAAGGATGACAAGAACCAAATCAAGTTTCAAATGGAGGCTGAAGCACGATGTGAATGAAATCAGGTTTCGAACAGAGGCTAAAGCACGACAAGAACGAAATCAAGTGTCGGATCAGGGAAACGACGGAATCGTGCAAAAGCATTGAACAAAGAAAGTAGGAGTTCGGATGTATTATGGAACGAGTGAATCGCGATATATAAACCAGGTGTTCGGGGGAGAATATGTTTCTTTCTTCACTCGTTCTTTTGTGTATAAAACAATCAATTAGCTTCGGCTTTCACATCTTTCACATTTGGTGATCCTGGATCGAGTCTCTTTCGTACAGTCTGTGTTGCTTTAGCTTCAGGCAATTCTCCACTCAGAGCTTCCTGCTCTTGGATGTTATAACCCCTAGAACCCCAAGCCCAGAAGCCTCGACACCCCACCCTGAATCCTTGACAGAAAAACAAATCTAAAATCGATTCTACCAGTTATATTCTTATTCATGTGCTGTTATGCTCACTGTGTAGGTTACTATTATTGTCATCGCATTTGCAACACGTCATGCAAAATTTTTAAATCAGCAATCAATTCCCAAAATGGATTGGTCATCCAAACTTACTGGAGACACATCTGTGTATCTTGCATGTGGACATTTCGAAAACAAATGAATCCAGATATTTTCGGCAACCAGTGCCACTTCAAAATACATGAGTGAGGACAAAAGGACCTGCGACTGAACTCATTTCTGCTACTGTTCCGAAGAAGAAGCAGACCTAGATCACGATTATCCAAACCCAACTATCCACTGCTACTGTGGTGCAATTCGAGATTGGGCCGAAATACTGACCTACAACTGCGTCATAGAGCAATTCGATACCGTTTTTGATTGCATTGAGGAACGCAATTGTATTCCTTGAACACAGTGGACCCTCGGACTCGAAACCCTTCTGCCTTGGTATATCACCTGGGGTTAATGTACTGGAATCCGAACAGCTGTGGTTGCTGCGATATCTCCTGTTACAACGATTGCTGGATTTACTGGCCAAATAACCAGTGGGAACACATCTGTGATCAGCGTATAGAGGAAGAATGCTAATTGGTTTCGATATCAACAACTACCTTTCTCAATCACCCATCAAAGATGCAAGTAGCCATATCAAGCAGCAGTATGAGCGAAGGATCTCGATATATCAAGATTGGGACAGTTGATCAAGATATAATCGCATCAATGATTATGGTGGATTTTACAAAGCTGAATCAACAAGATGCCCTGACAACAGCCAACGAAATGAAGGACTATATAGCAGCCAGGGCAGGAGCACCAGCATGTGAAATTGAGACTCAAATAGAGCGAATAAACGAAAAAATCGCCACCCAAGCCACAACCATTGCAGAAACCACAGACCGGAACTCTGCCCTGATGAAAGAAGGAAAAGACCCCCTAACAAACAAAGAGAACATGGACAAAGAACTGGCATTAATACAACAAAAAGTAAAGAACTTGGAAGCAAGTGTGTCCGCCTGTACACATGGTGACTTACAGACCAAAGTCACCGAATTAGAACAACGACTGCCAAACAGAATGCCCACAGATACGGAGGTATGAAGGGTGGATCTAGAGGATACAGAGGGCCAATTGAAATCAATTGGAGAAGAGACAAATGAATATCGGGATCAGGTCAAAAGAGTGCTTGCAAGTGCGGGGAATGGTGGTAATGGAAGTGGTAACAGAGGACATGGAGGCAGCTAAATACTCTGATTCTCAGGAACAGACCAAAGGGCACTTCAAGGATGGATGGCACAACCAGCCATGAAAATTGCTGATGAACCGGGATGATTCTTCAGCGAAATATCCACCATGAGGTACAGAACAAATCGACTGGAAGGCATGGCCCTGAATCAAATCCAACCGTACATCAACAGAAAAACCGGAGATATGATGTTAGAGTCACTAGAAAAATTACTGGACCTATTGCAATTGGCTTTCCGAGACCAGGACATTTGGGCCACAGCGAAACACGAACTGCTCAAACTTAAGCAAAAAGATCAAGAATTTCCCCAATACTACGCAGAATTCCAACGGTGGGTACCTGACGTTGATTGGAACAAAGCAGCCGAGTTAGAAGTATTTCAACAAGGACTATCTGAGGAGCTGAAGGATGCTCTACAGTAGTGCGACATCCAGTCGGACCTGACGGAGTTTGTCAACATGTGCTCAAAAGGGGACTCACAAATGTGGGCCCGAGCCGCAGAGAGAAAGTCCGGAAGATGCACAGCAGGGTCAAAGAAAAAGCAAACCACGAGCAACACCACACCTGCACCAGAAACAGCACCAGCAGGAACTGTGGAAGGTTACCACGGCCCTGCCCCAATGGACCTTTCAGGAGTACAGGGGAGGAAGATTACTCCGGAAGCATGCAAGCGGCAAAGGGAAGGAAGACTCTGTATGTATTGCGGAGATAGCAGGCATTTCAGGGCATCATGCCCGAGAAAATTGAAAGGACCATCAGGATAGGTGGAAGTAACATCTTTTAAGACAGCAGGAAATGAAATGGATGCAGATACGGGAACAAGGCAGAGAAAGGAAAACAAGTTGGGAAAAGTCTAGCCCAATGCAATGCGGATGGCCATTGCACTGGGCACGAATGTCTTTTGTCTGCAGTTGTTTAATCTCGTTTGGGAATTTCGCAGTTCTCGATTTGTAGTGCAGAAATTGAGCAGTCAATATTGGAACGCAAGCATCTTGTTGTGAAATGTTTGCTGAAAATCGGGGACAGATTAATCGATACGCATACATCAATTGACTGCCAAGCAACTGGAATAGCTTGTGTGGATAAATATATTGTTCGCCATCATCAATTAGAAGAGAAGGAATTATTAGAGTTAAGAGAGTTAGAGGTAATTGATGGAAGGCCCATTGAATCAGCAATGATTACAACGATGGCCAAGTTAAACATGGGAATACGATCACATTATGAGCAATTACCAGCGTTCATAACAAATATAGAACATTATCCGATAGCGTTTGGGTTACTATGGTTACAACTTTACAAAGTAACAGTCATATTTCACAGCCCCAGGAGTGGTTTTGAAAGTAGCCACTGCCAACAACACTGCCAACACCATTTGAGCGTACGGGTATGGGGCAATGATATGAAAACAGCAGCAGATCCAGAAGGGCCGCGATTGAATATGTGCGTGGTAGCAGCATCACCTTGCATGAGGAAAATAAGAAGGAAGAAACTCAAGGTTTACACCGTCACACATTACGAAATCCTGAAGCTTTGGGAATCAACGACCTACAGGAGAAACCCATCGAAAATGTCATTCCCAAGGAATACCACAAGTTCATACCCCTGTTCAGCAAGGTAATCGTGGCAATGCAATCACCGCACCGACCCTACGGGACTAAAATCAAGCTGCCAGAAAGGTTCACACAGCTGTTTGGACTTATTTACAGCTTATCTCGAGAAGAGCTAGAAGTGTTAAAAGAATGGATAGAGGAGAACTTGTCCAAGGGATTTATCCGGTCATCTTCATCATCTGCCAGAGCTTGAGTACTTTTCGCTTGAACGCCGGGAGGAGGCTTATGACTCTGTGTCATTTACTGAGGCCTAAATGAAGGAACGATAAAAAAACGGTACCCCCTACCATTGATCCAAAAAACCGTGCTAAGACTCTCGAAGGCTCGCTATTACACGAAGCTAGACGTCTGTGATGCGTATAACATGATTAGTATCGCGGAAGGTGACGAATGGAAAATGGCTTGCAGGACCCGCTATGGACATTTGCAGTCCCTGGTCATGCCTTTCGGACACACCAATGCCGCAGTATCCTTCCAAGAAATCATCAACGATACACTACAACCCTTCATGGACATATTCTGCATGGTGTTTTTAGATGCCATCCATATTTAGAGTGAGAATCAGAAGTAACATAAAGATCACGTGTGAGCAGTAATGACATCACTCAAGCAAGCAGGTCTCTACCTAAAAGCAGAGAAGTGCGAATTTCATAAGGAAGAAGTCAAATATCTAGGATTAATTATCGGAGTAAAGTGAATCAGACTCGATCCGGAGACAGTTCAAGGGGTCAAAAACTGGAATGTACCAGAGAAACTCAAAGAAGTCCAAGCCAGTTTGGGCTTTACTAACATCAATCGACAGGTCATACGAAATTACAGCAGGGATGTGCAACCGCTAACCAAACCTACCAACACACTAGTTCCATTTCACTAGGGACCCGATCAGAACAGTGTAATGACCAAACTGAAAATATCCATTACGACGGCACCAGTGCTAACCCATTTCGATTATGACAAAGAGTTAGTTCTAGAAACTCACACTTCGAGCTATTTATCCACAGGAGTCCTTTCTCAGTACAATGATCATGGAGTACTACATCCATTGGCCTTCTTTTCCAAAAAACATTTGCCTGGCGAAGAAAATTACCAAATTTACGATCAAGAATTAGCAGCAATAAACAAAAGTTTGGAACAGTGGAGGCCTGAGAACGATGGTTCAGCTCACCCAATTAACATTCTCACAGATCACAAGAACCTGGATTACTTCATCACTTCGAAGGTATTGAACCGGAGGCATACAAGGTGGTCCGAATTTCTTTCCCGTTTTAAGTTTAAAATCGTCCACTGTCCAGGCAATCAAGGACAGATGCCCGATGCACTAACAAGAATGCCAGGAGACATTCTTCCCAAGAGGGGGGCAGAAAAAAACCTAGCAAATCATGCTGAAAACAGAAAACCTCAACAAGGAGTTATGCAAATCATTGATAGTGGCTTTTGCAGTAACAGTTAACTTCGAAAATGACTCAGAAAGTCCTTAAGAGATATTGAATTGGATAAAAACCAAGCAGTCACTAAAAATCTTCGAATCGCAACAAGCTTGACCAACTGACGAGGAAAAGCTCAAGTGGATCCCGGAATGCTACGGTTCACCAGTTGCGGGACACCCAGGACAAGCAAAAACCTACGACCTGCCAAGCCGAAGCCATTGCTGGAATCAGATGAGGAAGGATGTGGACCGCTACGTACGAGAAGTGCACACCTGCGAGAGGAGCAAGGCAACCCACGGAAAGACTCATGGCTTGTTACGACCGTTATAAATACTAGAGCAATCATGGCAGGACTTGAGCATGGACTTCGTGGTCGGACTACCAGAAATCGAAGGGTCCAACACATTATGGGTAGTCGTCAATCGCCCAACGAAGATGCGACACCTGGTACCCTGAAATGACAATGGAGATGGAACGAAGAAAAGGGAAATGTACGTCAAAGAAGTGTTCTGACTGCAGGGACTGCCCGAAACAATAGTGCCGGATCGAGGACCGCAATTCGCTTCAGAATTTTGGAGACATGTCTGCGAAAGGTTGGGTATTGAACCAAGACTGTCAACCGCATGTCATCATCAAACCGATGGCCAAACTGAACGAATCAACGTCGTAATGGAACAGTACCTCCAGAACTGTGTTAATTATAAGCAAAACGATTGGGTCCAGTGGCTACTATTGGCAGAGTTGGCAGATAACAATTATACCTCTGAGACGACCAATTGTTCAACGTTCTGTGATAACTGCGTGATCCATCCACGAATGACTTTCGGCCAACATCCATTTGATAATCCTCGTGTCCTTCGATCAGTCAATGCTCAGCAGATGGCCCAACGGATGGAACAACTGTTTAGTGAAGTCAGAGCCGAGATGAAAAGGGCCAAGGCCGTACAGTCCGAACAGGCCAACATGTCCTGAAGGGTTGGCAAAGTATTGGAAGTCGGTGATGAAGTTTGGTTGGACGCATGACATATATTAACATCCCGACCAAGCAAGAAACATGACTGGACACGCATAGGGCCGTATGAAATCACTGAGGTCATTAGCCCCTGGGCATATCGGATGAAATTATCAAGCCTGCTACGAATTCACGATGTTCCATCGATATCTCCATTACAATGGGCTGCAAGGGACCCTTTTCCACTACAAAAGCAAGAACCACCACCACTGGAAATAGTAGAAGGAGAAGAAGAGTACGAAGTCGAACAGATAGACAATTCCACGTTGTTGTGAAGGACAAGAATGAAATCAGATTTAGAACAGTGGCTAAAGCACGACCAGAACGAAATCAAGTGTCGAATGGAGGTTAGAGCATGACGAGAATGAAATCAGATTGCGAACAGAGGCTAAAGCACAACCGCAAAGAAATCAAGTTTCAGATCAAGGAAATGACGGAATCGTGCAAATGCGGTATACAAAGACAGCAGGAGTTCGGATGTATTATGGAACAAGTGAATCGTATTATATAAACCAGCTGTTCGGCGGAGGATCATTGTCTTGCTTCATTCGTTCTCCCATCTATAAATTGATCAATTCAATTCATCTTTCACTTCTCTCACATTCGGTGATCCTGCATCAAGTCTCTTGTGTACAGTTTTTGTTTCGTTAGATACAGGCTATTCTCGACTCTGAGCTTCCTGCTCTTCGAATTATAACCCCTAGAACCCTGAGCCCTGAACGATCATCACCGGGCCCTGAATCCTTGACAAGCAGAGTCGATTGAAATTCAGAAAACAATGGATCCTGAGAGTTGAATTACCAATCATGATCGCAACACACTTCAATATATCTCGATGCACTGCTTGGATGCATCAAGATTTCTTTAGTGCACCTGATTCAGGTTATGAATGGTAGTAGTGACGATTCCGAAATCAATTCACAGACCAAGAGGTGCTCAGATGTGATACTGCCTTTATGGTCGCACCACCAAGCAGGCCCTGCAATATGTTTTGCAAAAGCATCCATATTTGAACAATCGATTGAAATGATGGGAAGTTCTATACAGGATGAATCGATAAGAGCTATATTTGCATCCGCAAGTACACTTGGCAACCACTTTACCTGTAACAGAGCCGAAGCCCCAAAACTGCGTCCGCATTGTGTCAAAGAGTGCACTTAAGGAGAGCAGGTTACCGATGGGGAGAGTTCAAGACCAATATATTGGCGATGCGATTGCCGATGATGAAGCTGCTCAGAATGGGAATTTCAAACCCCAAATATTCTAATATGTCAAGCAGATCAATCCGATAATCCATTGTACAACTCTACGAGATGGATGAGCAAGTACAAAATACAAACAGTACGCCTCAAGGGATTGGATTTCCAGGCACGAATAGATATACATTAAAGGGAATACAAGCGATTAATGTTTGACATGATACTATTCGGTTCACAAACTGTATGAGTTGCAGCTGGGCATGCCTAGGCAAGATATCTGGAGATCGACATATCATTTTATTTTTGTCCTCTATGTACCCCATGTGAAGTATGACACCGGTGGCCACCAATGTGATATCGGAACCTTCACAGACGATGGGCAAATGCTTTCTGCAGCCGGGTGGTGAAGAGGATAATCCTGCATTTGAATATACATCTGATTGGAGCTACCGATTTCGAGTCTGTCTTAGCTTGTCCCGAGATGCATGAGGCTTTCACCATATGACTTGGCGATTGTATACAGTTTGCAGTAAGCAAACATGGAAGTCATAACCCAAATTGTGGGCTGGATGCGCAAGCAGGAGCAGCAGCGGTAGTTGAGGCCAAAGAGTTATCAACAATCTGGGGCATGAATAACTACTACAAGCTTGCCAAGTCATGATTGGAGGATGCGCGCCACAGTCATGCTCCATTGTGATGGGCCAGTGGTAACACTACTCCACGGAAATTCAACCCTCGTTCCCTTCTGTCCTTATTTTGAACAAATAGTTCACATGTACAAATGGAGAGATGCAGACACCGGAATTGTGCCTACAGACAATTGCAGGCTAATCCCCACTAAGTGTCGAGAATTCGTGGAGGTTAATAACAAGGCCAAGGCCAGCTCACCCCCGCTGCATCATCCAATTGACCATGCGACATCAATCACCGGTTTGAGGTTCAGTTGAGAACAATATAGGCCCATGTCGAGATGAACATAGCCAAAGAGCTGAGCCAATGAGATGAACCAGGGGTCATCATCACTGGCGGTAGCGCCGATACACTTGCAAACCAGGAAGGCAATGCTAGCACATTCACCACACATGTATCTCCGCAAACCCATTATGTAGCTTACAGCATTATGGCACAACCACGATATTCAGGATATACAAGTATACAGTGCAATCTAATCTCACACCACTTGGAGACAAATGGCAATAGTCGATAGTATATGGAAACACAAGCTTTTGTGTGAATTTCTACCGTCTTGAGAAAAAAAATCATACTCTGGATGACTCGCAACAAGAATTACAATAGCTAATATCAAGCAACAAGGACAATTGAAAGTGCCAGAATTCATGACAATCAATGGGAGAATTGACATAAGACTCGATACTGTATACACAGATAAAGTTACAATTTGTTGATAAGCACCAATCTCCAAAACAACATAATGACTGTCACCGTCATGCAACCCAAAAAACCACTGATATCCTTGCAAAGAAGGATGGTGACTTCAAAATGTTAATTGAGTGCTGAACTTCCACTAAGCACACTATCATGAATCAATGAGCAATGGCTATTGGGCGGATGGCACCTAGCGAGGCACGGGGGAGCTATGGAAGAGCCACAGTGTATAGATTTTCAAGGGCAGAGTGCAATCGAGCACACTCTTGGGCAGGGTACCAAGGCTTTTTATCCATATAGCGATTTCTGGTTAAATTCTAATTCTACCCTAATCTTTGAAAACATTTACTTTATCAGTGATTCTGCATGATTTGCAATCAAATGCAGATAAAAAAGCATGAAGCAATAATGTAGTAATGGGAATCAAAACCGTCAAATCAATGAGAGTTGACATCCCATGCACCAGCTGCATTGAATTGTCAACAAAGCACAGACCGCTAAAAAGACAGGGATGACTGTTCAGGAAACTGGGCAAACCCTACTCCAGACGAATTGCATACAGAAAGTGCCAAAATGACTCACCATTACCACTGCAATGCACCAGTCATGCCGCAGATGTCAAGTACACTACAAGTCGATAAGATCAAGTGAGGGTGCTCCAGCGGCCGGCGAGTGAATGAGATGTCACTGGTTACAATGCAGCATATTATCTCTGAATAAGCTGAACGACTGAATGCATCGAATTTTCAATTAGCTGCAACCAATAATATCATTGAAGTCAACCGCACCCAATACCAGCGCCTGGGAGCCAGCCGAATCAGCAGTCATGATGTTATGCGGCGTGGAAAAAAAACCAACAATAATAGACATATGAAACCACCGCCATGGTCTACTGAGCTGAGAATGTACTGAATTACTTTGTTACTATAACCTTGAAGTGAATTCTTGCAAATTGAATATATCCACGAATGATACCCTTCATGAGTGGGGCACATGAATTGCTGACAGCACTCAACAAATTCTTGATGATGATCAATTGATATTGCTGCCAATAATGGTG
Organism: Trichophaea hybrida; assembly: GCA_015178995.1. NCBI lineage: Eukaryota > Fungi > Ascomycota > Pezizomycetes > Pezizales > Pyronemataceae > Trichophaea > Trichophaea hybrida. The sequence goes on along the minus strand of WHVE01000427.1, from coordinate 75,822 downwards.
ATTAACTGCACCGGGCTAGATTTAGGATGTCACCCCTACAGCGAGGCTTACAATGGTTTAGCATGTGCAGACTCACTACGTCCATGAATTCAGAAGTCAAGGCATGGGAACCGAAAAATAGTTCCTTGATGCACCTGCTGTTGAAGCATACTTGATTACTGTTTGAGTACGACCTTATGGAACACTTACGAGTTATATACTGCCACTTGATCAGGCATGCATGAATGCAGTCGATATAGAATTCCAATTGAGGCCGACACAAGTGAACCAACCACCATTTGATCATGGGCCGAATGGCACAAGAAAGTGAAATCCAGATATACGATTTACGAGTCAATCAAACGCAATTGGTGAAACACATAATCAATGCCGAGAGCGGAGGCTACTCCCAATGAAGTCTACTATGTGCTTGGATATACGAAGGAATAGGGATATGGAATTGTAGAAATCATACGAATGCCACACTGGTCAAGAGCAGCATCTATGATCAAGATAAGTATATCATCCAATTATGCTAGTTGACAACAGCCGGGATGTATCACCGGCCATGATGGTGACACTCCAGAACAAGAGTAATTGTATACGAACGAGAATTGTGAGAAGACAATCCAACGTCCGGAACCCCCTTCCAACAAGTCATTTTGTCTGAAACCTTTTGCAAGCATCAACAGCCGCCAGTGAATATCACCTGAGCTCTCAAATGAGGCTCGGGGATTCGAGTGCAGGGGAATGGGCCATTTGCACTGTCCATGGAGGCCAGCGGGATTTTGTGCAGTGGAAGAAAGCCACATGCATCCACTCTTAGGAGGCCAGTGGATTCCTGATCGCAAGTGCATCAATAACACAATCTATGACAATGAACCAATTGCGGCAGCCAATGAAACTACTGATTAGTAGTGGTAACAAACTGTAAGAATTCATGAGAATTGACTAACCGGTTTGATCCGTACGAACCAAATCCTTGCCAAGATTTTTGTTCAAACCCCACCAAATTCGAGACTGAGTTTCGAACCGAAATAAGTATGCAAGTTCTTGTCTGATTGGCTCGAGTTTTTTTTCATCTGGTTTGTAACATCAGGATGAATAACACTTCGAAGCCATTGTACAAGAACTCACATAGGTCTGTCTGTTCGGAATTCATTGGTTTGTGAACCAGTTTGTGACGGACCAGCGGAAATTCGCACATCTCGGATCGAACTCGAATTGAGACCCTACTCGGTTCGATCCGTCCCGAACCAATCAGGTTTGTTGCCAACACTGCTACTGATTCAGGCACCAGTGAGGCAGCAATATGGGAATCAATGACACGGATTTGGATTAACTGAAACTCCACTTGAATAAAGGGAATTATTGACCTGAAAGGTGTAGTTGTGAGCCTGCTGAAGGAGTGGGCGTAGAACGAGGCCTGCGACTAGAATGACCTTGGATTCACAGGTGTGGGTTTGGAGCAATCAGGATCAATTTAGAGGTTTTCTTCTCTTCTCCTTACTTCTTTTTTTTTCTACATTTATTCAATCTTGGCCTGGTACAAATTGCATCGGCGTGGGTTTTCAATACCTACCACTGGAGGTGGAGTTTCCCCATGTGCCGGATCCACCGACAGCTCACCCATCAGGCAGTACCGATCAGTAGTTGAATTTATGAAGCCGTACGATGATGTCTGAGCTGGTACCTTCACTTCTTTCCTTCTCTTCATACATGGGTATAGCTTCCCAGGGGCTCTTTAGCTTGAGAGGAGGATGATGTAATGGCAGCAGGCCGATCGCCAGGTAAGTACCCAAGATATTGTCACTCTGTGGAAGTGCCAATTGAACTCAAGCGATTATCTCACCTACTTATCATACTTCATGACTCCTCAACTGCATCACTTATTCTCATGTGCAACTATAACTATTCCTACCCCTGAGTACAGTCCCATACTCTGGCGTTCCCGCCCTCCCATGTCCATACATCTACCTCCTTCCCATGATGTACAGACAGAATGTAAGTTTCATGTGGGGGCAGGCAGTTCAACTAAGTAATCTATGATCTGTTGAACGTTCAAGTTGCAGTTTCCGGTAAATTATCCCAACTCCTTTCATGTACGCTTCCATTTATATCAATACTTGGTCATCGATTCAAGTGAGCTTAATATGAGCGTGATGTAGAAGCTCATTGCGACAGCTTGTCAATTGCAAGGTGTTGCAAAAACTCAGGTTACACCTCCCGCTATACACCCAACCTCTATGAACACACAATTCTTGCCATGGCAGACACTGTAAAAACAGTCAACAACCACAACAGTTCTCAGCATTCTGACACTGGTAATGGACTACTAGCATTGAATTTGGCCTTGAATAATATTCCTGGCCCATATGGATCATTTCAGGCAGTTCGGCACGTCACCAATGAAGCAAGTACGTAGGCATGACACAATCATCAGATACAATAGTCAATGCCGCAGGTCAGAACCCCACTGGGGTAGCAATTGAGGAGAGTACAGCATCATTTCAAAAAGCAGAAATTGATATGCAGGGAGCTGAAAAAGTAGAAGTAGTGAATGGCAATACAGGCAATGAGTTAACAGACAGGTGTTGCCCCTGCATTGATGATTGCAAACAAGCGACTGGAGCCTGATGCAATTTGAAAGAGGATGAGCAGCGAGACTCCAATGATCTGTGGAGAATAGGAAGCCCGTGGTGACAGGAACAGTAATTTTGCAATATCGGTTATACAGCAGACACAGGTGCTACTGCAGCTGCACCACATTGTTCAACACTAAACAATATTATTTAACATTCATGCTGCATGCAAAGTATCACAATGGCTAGCAGTATGAGTGTAGATGTATGAAAGAGCGGAGAAATGGACAGTCCACAACAAGAGATATGTACTGTGAATGAAATGACATCACAAACATGACTGCCAAGGCAATGGAGAGAACAGTACCAAGCCAAGAGGTGACAGAAAGGCGAGGTGGCAAGGATGGATGGCGGGCACCTTTTGGCCATGCAACTGACTGTCACAACTCAGAAACATGATCCAGAGGAGTGCAGGCAGCTACTGCAGCAACCCATGCCCCAACTGCAGCCCAGGAAGAAGCCCAAACCGAAGCATGAATCAAAACCAATGGCAACACCAATTCCAATGCCCATAATGACCAGCTGATGGGAGACAGTTTTACCAGAAAACCAGGCCCAAAAGAAGGCGGAAACAGGCAAAACTACTGTCCCAGGCCCAGCTCCCAAGGCTCAGGCAAAATGGCAGACAGGTATCAGATTCATACAAGAAACAAAATTGCACCTATCTCCATCAAAATTGATGAATATGTTGTATTAGCAATCAATTTATGATTTTTCCACCAAGAGACACTGGCCCAGATCTGAAGCTTGAACACCATGAAACTATTGCATCCATCACATCCAGAATGCAACAGCAGCAAATAGTATTTTCATCCATTACATTAGCATCTCCACAGCATAGAAGATTGGCAATGGTGTCATCAATGAGGAAGAGAATCACTACTGACAGTGGCTAATGATTCATGTAGTACCGTTTGAGAGATCAATGGGCAAGGGAATAGAAGGTTTGCAAATGATGCAAGATCAATTTGAGACAAAAAAGAAAGGCAATACAATCCCCACCAAGGTACGGTGGCAGGCAAATCGTGCCACTATTGGACAGACATGACAGCACAAGGAAATCTGCGCATTGTTGGTGGTGTTTGTTGACATCGGAAGCCAACTATCAGAGATATTATCAAAGAATAGGATGAAACTGGAGGGAGTGTGGTATCTGATATCATGATGAAGTAGAGAAAGCAGAGGCAACAAATCAAATAAAATGGATGATCCTGGTAGGGGGCACCTGGACCAAACGCAGACCTGCAGAAGTATATTGAGAAATGGTAATCCACGATGTGCAGCAACTACATGAATATCTTCAGTAGTGCTGAGGTCTGGAGAGCAGAGAAATATGTCCACTCTCAGGCTGACATGACAGTGCAGGCTCTTATTAATGGAGAGGGGAAGCAAGCAAATACTACCATAGAACACAAGAAAATGCTGAAGCAAGAGCCCATTTCTCAGAATGATGATGACAAGTGCTATAAGTGACTGCTGGCCAGAAGTATGAATATGAGAGTTACCAATCAAGCTGTCAAATGGGCCCATTATTCATAATTATTGAAGAAAGAGCCACACCCAGACAAATTCTCCTTCAGAGCCATGCTGCTCATGTGGCAGTTGGATATAGAGGGACTTGTAGGACAGGTATAAGCTACACATCACCCAGGAATCAAGAATAATATCTAGAAGTCTGGTACCAAGCCTATTGAGTAATCATTGTCAACTCAGCAAGGATAACAATACAATTTTAAAAGCATACAACTAAATCTCACTCCTCAGTTGGATAAGAAAAGTCATTGCAACAGTAGTTGTTGAACTGATGTCAGAAGAGGCCAAGTGGAGAGGGCTACTGTGGAATGGAAAATACAGCAGCAGAAAGAGTTGGTCAGCCATCGGTGTAGTAGCCATCGTGGTCAATCTAGCACTCACAGTATGGATGATCAATACCATCACTGGTGTGTTTTTTATTGATGTCAATGCAGCCTTCTGGTAGATTGCAACAGGAAGGATAGTAAACCGAATAACAGTCAGGTGCACAGATAGAAAACTGATGCAATAGATAGTCAGATTTGGCCCAGAAAGAATACTAGACATCAAGAATGAGCACAGTGCCATAAAAAGACACCAAGTGGCAGTATTGATTGTGCAGGGCTGACCTGGGTCACCAATCCTGTTTGCAATTTATACCTGAAGAATAATCAAGTGGGTTGAGGATTTATTTATTTATTTATTCATCATACAGCATGCAGCCCATGGGCTATGGCCGGTGAGGTACAAACAAATAACCAAGAACAAGAACAACAAATGAAACTGAACAAAGGAAAAACGAAAAACCCCTGGCTAGATAGCACCGCTCCGCAGTCCCCAATTACCCCTGCTCTAGTTACAAAGAAATTTCAAATAAATCATAGCGGTTTGTAACACGCTTCATACAATAATAAAATATCTGTCAGTCTTATTCGGCTTGGTCCTGCATATCATGCGGGTTCTCCCCCTGGAGTTTACCCTCCTCCTCCCATCCCCATTCAAACTTCATCCTCCTCTCAACTCTCTGCTTCTCCTTCCTTTTCATCATCATCCTCCCCATCATCCCCTCCACTCTCACTCTTATGTTCCTCCACCCTATCGTTGACAGTTCCCTGTCCTGCAATTCGGATGTTACCCTGCCCAAGGTGTTCATCATCACTGACTTGGCCCAGGTACCATCTTCGAGTAGCTATATATGTGTCGTGCAGAAAATGTTTCAAAGGTTGCATTGTTTTGTCGGTATAAAGAAGATGCTTCCAGAGATATCCATGGTGTAAAACTTCAATCTCTTTCCGCATGGTTTGTCTTTCGCGTTGGTATAAAGGCCATCTTAGTACAAGATATTCCGGTGACTGGGGACCTCCATAGCGACATGGGCGGTGAGCAGAGTCAACAGCATTGGTTGGTATTTTGTATAGGTAACTGCGGAAGTATCCATGTCCAGTTCGTAGTTGGGTGACAGTAGATGCAAACTGGCGGTTGCCACTTGTGAAAATATTGTCTGGTTTGGTACGGAATGTTCCAATATAGTTCTTTCCTTTCGCGGGATGTCGCATCCACCAATCCCCCCATTCCTGCATTTCTGCTGCTCGGGTCACTCTCTTGAGGTACGATAATGAGGTGTTATAGTAGGTAGGTGGTTTTTCCACAGTGGACTTTTTTGCCAACTTATCGGCAAGTTCGTTTCCAGGTACATCTGTATGGCCAGGAACCCATTGTACTGTGATAGTAGTTTTGAGTGCATGGAGGTTATTGGCGATGATGGAGAGTGCCAGGGAAGTGCACTGTCCACAGGCGGGTTTGAGAGTATTGACACGTCGTATGGCAGCTTGATTATCTGTGAAAATCCATACATGTCTTTTGGTGAGGTTATTACGTTGACAGATCAGAAAGCATTTCTGTGCAGCTTTAAGAATACCAAGTAATTCAGCATCATAAACTTCCTGTTGATGGCCCATTGGATAGGTTGCTTCAATGACATCTTCTCTTGTCATTTCAACTACTGTTCCTGCACCAATGTTTTCGTTCAACATAGATCCATCTGAATAACACACAATATTGCAGTCATCTTGTTTCAACATTGCATACTGGGCTTCGTGGGGTTTGGCTTCCTCTTCCTTTGAACGAGGATTAATTTGTGTTTTGACTCTACTTTCAATCCATGGTGGACAGGCTGTGGTTGAATAGGTTTTAATCTCCGAGCTGTTGGAAATCCATGGACTGAGGGTTGATAAGGTTTGGATAAGACGTGTTTCAAATTTGCGGTTATTTTGTTGCATACTGTCCCATGAAATCCAGGGTCCGGTTGTGTTACTAGACTCTGGGTTTTCATGAAATGAAGGAAAAGTCAATGGACAACGTTGTCGGATTGGATGCATTTCGGGAAACGAGTGGGTTGAAGAGTACACATCTGTAAAACAGCTCTTATTAGGGGATAATCCTGGGAAGGCAGTGGCTGGGCACAATGTCAATCACATCCTCACACCATATCAGGCATTTAGTGCCAGAGTCAACGAACCGCAGAGGCCAGGAGGGTTACAATATATTATATTGATAATATAGGCAGTACTATACACATCGAGACCAGGCTACAAGGGGCATCTCCAACTGACACTGATAGCCAGAATAATACTTGGTGATAGGTCTATACAATTCAACCAAGATGCGAAATGTTGGTGGGGTATCTGCATAGACAGTTACCTGACGGTCAAGGCTATCCACAACCGATAAATGCAGACAGCCTTCGCAGCTGAAGCCAGACTGGCATTTCTTGCACAGTAATATGTGGTTGTTCTCAAAATTAGGAGAGGTGTCCAAGCAGCTGGCATCCAGGTTGTTGTACTCTATGGCAGCAAGCTCAAGAGGAATCTGCAAGATGTCCACAGATGAGACAACCATCAATATCATGTAAATCGGCAAGCCTGATGTATTCGGCATACACTGTCAACAACCCCACAGGGCTCACTTATGTTTGACGCAGAACCCACCCCTGTAAATGTGATTTTAGACTTCAGGCAACAACAATTTACAGTGAAACTAGATAACACATGCCATAGCAAACGATATGTTGGGCCTAAAGAGCCTTCTCCCTGTGATCCCATATGCACAGTACCTCAGGAAAATGCAATTTTCTCCCTGGCCTGGCACCCCCCCTCCAGGATTCTGCTTAAGGCTTAGGAGACTTCCACATCTTCCTATATCATTTCACTATGCTCCGACACACTCCAGGCAGCTCCCGGTGCACCTAAGAACTTTGCACAATCGCACAGGAGTATCTCACAGCATTCCGACCACGTCCTGACAGGTCCACAGACATGTATCTTCGCGTACTCTACTGAGCGTGCCTCACTGACACTCCGCAGCCCTCACTGCCAATTGGTATCATATTTGACTCTATTCAGAGATCATGCGGTCAATTCATCGCTGCTACTTCAAGCATCGTCATGAGACATGTATATAAATAGACATCTCTGGATCTCATTACACTAATATATTGCCGATATACACAAGCTGGATTGGAAGGGCAGCTCTACATGGGACTCAGGTCATGTGTTTGGATACATGGCAGAGGTGGTTCCAAACCTTGCGTCCATATGTGTTTTGTCTTGATATACATCCCAGTACGTATCCAAATCCACTTGATTATTTACAATCCATACCAAACCATTCCATGTCGCTGCCCAGATCTCTGAGGCCACATAGCACGGCCCTTCAATTTTCTCCACAGCAATATGATGTGGTGTTGATTTCTTTTCAACTCTGACGAACCCATCCAGTACTTGAAGGTGCCCTAAACAGTCCTCGAAATGTGTTCTGACAACAATGGCCAACTCCAGTGGTGATGGTCTATCAACCCAGGCTTGAAGAGATGAAAGGAAATGAGGGTATGGCGGCAACAGCCGGCCGCCAGAGATCGCAATCATCCCATTTTCCAGCGAGGTCCTGGTCAGTGGTTTAAATGGTGAAGTATAGAATGGGAAATGTGGTGCGGCGCCCGCAGAGTCCATCATGCGTATTTTGGCACACACGGACCCATATCCCCTACATTGGCCGCCTGTATGTCTCACCATCTAGTGTACTCACAACGCTGCAGTCGAGCACGATCCGGTTCATATGCTGAGGGTTATGAAATTCCCATGTGTCAAAAGCGACCTGATTGTGAGATTGTAAGGTTACGTCTTCCTTGAACTCATTTCCGTACCCCCAGGTAGTGTTGGCAACGAACCGCCCGGGGTTCGTACAATTGACGAACCGATTCGGTTCGAGCGAAGCGAATCCTTGCCAAGACTCTTTCACTCGAACCCCACCATTTCGACCCACAACTGGAAACAAAAATAAGTATGCGAGTTCTTGTCCGATCGGCTTGATTTTTAATTTATCTTGTAGCTAACTTCAAGCGCTACAAGATGAACCAAAATTCAAGTCAATCGGACAAGAACTCGCTTAGTTATTTATGATCGCAATTTCTTGGATTCGGTTCGAAGTTTGAGTCGAACCTCGAAACTTCGAGGTTTGACGAATCGAATCCTCTTCGAACCCAGCAGGGATTCGGTTCGACTCGAACCGATCCGCTTCGTTGCCAACACTACCCCCAGGTCACACTGACTGCATCAAGGCCCCAGATCTCATGCAGATGCTGCCTGACAAGTGATGGCAATGTCGGAATGTTGAAGATTGCAGCTGCTTCAGCGAGAAATATCCGCTTGAAAGACCGTGAACGTACACAGATAGTTGAAAGTTGTATCTGCCGCCGAGATTGTCTTCTGGGTGGAATCAAAGCTTCAGATTCACCTGGAAATATCGTTTTCTGCCGGACGCACCTGGTCATTTGCCGTTTCTCTCAACCCGTCATCATGTCAACGACTACTGAACGTTGCTCCTCATACCATCGGTACAAAGTAAGCCACCGAAATGTGTGTTTCATGTAGTCTATTGCAGTGTAGCGATCATTGTGCTGAAGAAGCTCTAGCATGATGTTTACCCCATTGCTGGCACGGTACGCATCTTTGACGTTCGAAATGTGCAAGATCTCTGAGATCTCGGTTGACAGATTTTCAGGGGCATCCATCGTGGTGATGAACTTGCGGTAATGACAGATAAGGTGCATTGTTGGTTTTGCAAAGTGAATGAATTGCAGTGTTAGCTGCTTCCGTAAATTCGGACCTTTCCTTGATTCCCATTGCTGATCATTCTTCAGGTGCTTCTCCGTCATGGCGTGATGAACAGCATCTTGAGCTGCATGGTGTGCGCCGTAAACCGCGATGTCCAGACACCCGGTAACCTCATGTTGGTGCTCTGCTGACCAATGTGTTGCTGCTTTGTCAGCTTCCAACAGGCGCCGCATGAACTCCCCCTTTGCAGTGACATTGACCTTGGATGCACCGAATATGGCAGTCATGATGACGTGACGTGGTCATTCAGTCTCTCGAGCACACTTGATTGTCAGTGCACGGCTAGCTTCGGGACGCAGCTTGTGTTCCAGGCAGTCCTGAGTTTCTTTAAACAACTGGCCAAACCGGGCAAGTTTGACTGTGGACACTCTGTAGAGCTCTGCTTCGAGTTGTACAATTGTTGTCCCCCGCTTCTCTGCATTCCAGGTAGTGGCGCACAGCTGCTCGTATTTCAGGTGCACCTGAAATGTTCTCCACTGCCCAGTTTTAATACCATAATTCTCCCTATGAAGCTCTCTCTCTATCTTCTCCATCGCCACCTCTTTAAGTGTTGCCGCCTGCACTTGGAAGTCGCTTTCTAAACGCCTTGTCCGAGCCTAAGTAGCATGTTGAGAAGTGAAAATTTGTTTGCACTTGAAAAAGCTTTCGAGAGCTTCATCGAGGTATTTCAATGACATATCCCAGTGTGTTCGCTGGCTGGCTAGTAAAGCACATTCAATCAGTGTCCCAATCGTATTCATGACCTCCGTATCACATTCCCATTCTGTGATTGTTTTCCTTTCAAAGTCGCTGGAAAGCAAGGGAGCACATACTGCAGATAGACTCCTGAGCATTTTTCGGATTTCCCTGCAATGCCAGGATCCATTCTTGCGAGCATCACAGGGTTTGGAGAAACAAAATATGTTTGGGTAGTGTGGACCTGAGGTGAACCAGGCATCGAATTCAGCTTTCAAGCCTCGATCGGTGAGGTACTTCAAAAGCCAGTTGAAGCGATATTTTGCGATCCCCAAATAGAGTTGGTGAAGCACATCTGGTTGCCATTGGCGATAGGTGTTGCAAAGAGGATAATCCCAGAAGATATTTAAAGTCGGTTGTAGATGCGTCTCTTTGAATTCATCATGTCGATTCTCCTCCAGGTGCTCTCGATAGTGTGATGTACATCGAGGCTCCCAGTTGCGAAATTGTCTGCCATGGTCCATCCCAGGTCCGTTCGGTTGTTCACACACAGGGCTTGCTCTCTTGACGATCTTCGTGATCATTGCAATTTACAGGTAGTTCTCAATCGATGCTGATAGCAACAGGTAGCAGGTATGTTTGAAACTGTCGGCCCAATCCCACTTGTAACCAGTGCCACTGATATTGACTTCTCAATGTGATATCAGAATGGTATGGATCGCGTGGTGCCATGAAGAGTCAATATCAGTTGCGCCTTTTGGTCGAACTGGCATTGATCCCCCCAGAATCCAGACCCACTTTGATGCTGCATGACGAACATCTTTCTGAATGTTCCCGCCACTCATATATAGCGGCCAGGTGCTCTTGTCGCCAGAGAAATTGGTGAGATGGGTTTGGTCCGAGGCGAAGATTACTGACACAATTGTTGCACCTTGGGGTAATTGCTACTGAGTTTCCCCCCACCAATCTCTTGAGTTCACCTCACTATAGATTCGATGATTAGCCGATTCGTAACGCTTCTCCGGAGCGAAATCTAGGTGCTCCGCAAATGGTAAAGGCCCGAAATGAAATTGGACTCACCTGAAAATGTCCCTGAAGTATATATTACCATATTTCCCAGGCGCCTGAAGCCAACACTGTGCTCCCAGTCCGAAGTTGAGGCACAACAGCAGCTCCCAGAGTTCAGATGCAGTGTGGAACGAAGTTGTGAGGAAATTGTTCATTCTTCGCCACAGATAGTCGTTACCCAAGTTTTGGTTTGTGTACCTAGAGCACCGGCTTGTTGATAATCGAACACATTTGTAAATGGGTGCCACAGGCTCTAATCCGATTTGTGGTGTTTGTTGTAGAGGCTCATTGCATCTCCCACTACTTGCGCACCAGTGGCCTTCCCATACACATCTGTGTGGGTGACTTTCCTCGCAGATACAAATGTGACGTCGTGTTTCTCTGGTAGCTCGGGCATAGGAGCGCTCTCGGAGGTGTGTGCCGCTGGAATGAACCCTTGGGTACTGTCAGGTTCTCCTGCATTCGTCTACTGCTTGCTTTGCTCATCTCGCTACTTACTAGATCTCCAATTCATATCTGTTCCAAGTCATTGAATTTCCTTTCCCATGTCGTCAAACCCCTCTTGGTGATCGTTTCGATAATGTTGAGCAAAACCAGTTGAGTTGCTGATGCATTTTCTAGATAGTTTGCATCACAATCATAAAAACTGGTTTGCCTGATGACACATACTGATACCCGTTGTTACAGTATCTCCGGTGGATAGGGGGCAACAAGTGAATGGTAAATTGAAGATGGAGTGCGACGAGTGTATGGCAAATGGTAGATCATGCGAGATGTGTATGGTGAATGGTAGATGGGGTGCATCATGTGTATGGTGCATAGTAAATGGGGCAGGACAAGTGTATGGTGAATGGTGAGCAGCACAGATTCAGGGGTAAACAAAGATACCGAAGGTCAAAGTTGCACACCCATCCAGCGAGATGAGACTCCGTACCATATGACACCTAGGCTTGATAGGACTAGTCTTGAAACAAACAAACAACTATACGTCACTTCACCTGACAAATCTTTTGTACCCCCAAAGAGATTGAGTTCCTATCCCTGACCACTTCTAAGCCAACATTTTTCATTACGAGCACCCCACCTAAACCTCCACGGAGAGGTTCTGATGACCCTGTAGGTGACTGCAGGGTTCGGATCGCATCCAATCGTGCAGCTCCATTCCATCAGCAAGGCATCTGAGTTTGATAGGCATTGCATAATCGGAGATTCCCATCTGTAGATAGTGTTGTATGTTGCGATGTGTGGTATATTCTCAGTATATTCCCACAATTTGCAACCACTGACAGGGGGTTCATGCAGGTTGCCTGCATTGTTATAGGTGAGATGGACACCTGCAAGCACCTCTCTTGAATGGCAGTGGGCTGATTTCAAGTATCAAACTTCAACAAGCAAGGCGATGGCGGGTGTTCGTATGTTTTGTTTGTTGTTGCTTCACAATTGCAGCATACGTTCGGTGGGCTTTGAGAAACTTCAACTAAGTGGCAGGGGTGATACTTCACCTTTCATCTAGTTATCAACTTGAACGCTCCTAGCAGACCATGGGTGACGAAAACAGGTATCAGAAGTGTGTCAAACAAGGCAGTATGGTAGGAGAAGTGCAGTCGAGGGCGGTGCGTGATGAGTGTTCTCGAGTCAATTTCGAGTGAATATAAATACACCTTGCCTCCCATGAATGCTGCCTATCACACTACATCATTCTCAGCGACTACTGCAGGTACAATAGAGCTTTTGGCATCAATCTCCCAACCTCCTTACCTCCTGTGTGTAACTACTTTTATACATCATGTCGCAGATCAATCCCTCCAACATCCACTCTCCGCTCCGACCCAGGACAGCCGTATCAGTATTATGGTGGCACACCTCCACAACAACTCAATCCAAACTACCATATCAGCAGTGATAGGTCTCAGATGTGGGACAGGTTTGCCTGGCATCCCAATCTCGATTATCGACCGCCCCGGCCGCCGACTGAGAAAACGCAATATGAACCTCAACCAGTGAACTATCATCTGTATACTGCACCACCAATGATCAGCCGTGACGGACGGCACATGTGGAATGGGTACCGACAAACCTGGGTTCCATACCTATGGGTTCCACCCTGACCACCAGCACCACCACCACCATCACCAACACACCCACCACCTACGCCACCACTACCATCAGCTAACCCAAACCGACGAATGTCTCCGCCCCCTGACAAAGACCAACACATACCACTGCCTGCCCATTTGTGGCCAGGTCCACCTGGAGCGGAAGGATGCCGGTTCACCACACAGCCCCCTCCTGCTCCATCTGGAGGTGATGAATTCCTGTTGACCTCACAGCCCCATCCTGCTCCACCTGGAGGTGACTGGCCCCGGTACACCCCACATCCTCCTCCCCATCCATCAAGACCACCAGTTGCTCCAGGCTCATGGGCCACAAATCCTCCCCCACCTCTGATGCAGCCCACATTGGCTCAAGCACACCCAGCACAGCCGGGCGCCCCAGGTGCACCGATGCCTAGACTGGTAACTGCCACTGCTGACGAGACTAGCAAGACTGAAGGGAGTGCGGCCCCTGGGCAATGGAGATAGAGCAAAGCGCTACCTAAACTGTGACCATGCACCCCAACTTCTAACATCCCCTGTGGTCGGCAGATAACTCGCGGTGAATACCCAGGTGAAATAGCCCTATCCGACATTGTTCCTCCTGATGGAACTGGAAAAGAAAAAATGCCACCCAGAATCGCTGGGGATAAAGTCACCACCAGGCAACTCATGTTTAAGATGGGCCAAGTTAAAAACGGGTCCAAGGAAGGCGACACGCCTGGGAGAAGCGACATCTCCAATTTGAGAATCATGTCCAGCAGGGATGGCTAATTCCTCACCACACACATTGCGTGTTGGGACCACTGCGCTTGAAAATAAGGTCGATCGAGGTGCGTGCCGGGTTCGAACTTCAGCAACCAGCCCTCTCAGATTTCATCCAGTATTCTGAGGAGTTCTTACCTGTTGACCAGTTTGATGATTCTGAAAGTATAAAGCATGACAGAATTCACAATTTCATCCCAAATCTCTGCAACCGCCTGCGAGAGACAGCCACCGGGATGGTGCAATGAGACAAAAAGAAAGGGAACGGAGGTGGTGGAAAGCGCAACGCGGAGGGTAGCAGTGATGAACCCCCTCCCAAACAGCCGAACATCGAGGTGGCCAATATCCAGAACAAGTCCTTCGTGGTGCAGGTGCGCGGAGATGCCACTTCTAGGTCTATTTTCAGAACATTTGAAGGACTTGAAGAATATCCCCAACTTCTGAAGTGAATCGCTGAGGCAGAGCTGACAGGCTGATTCACTCTCCAGACCGTATATTGCTGCCAGTTGAATGAGATGCTGCTCAAGATGACGGAGTTACGGTTGGGGAGGAGTTTGGTGACAGCGTTTGGAACCAGGAAACATGGAATCGGGAGGTCCAGAGCTTGCGTGCAGTGGCAACTGAAACAGCGACTGTGCTCCCTGAGGCGAACCTGTGGAATTGAGATGGGGAGGACCCACCTGGGATCATTCTGTTAGTGGAGGAGCCCAAGAAAAACAATGATGGAGAGAGAGTACATTAGGAGCACCTGAAGTGATGAATGAAGTTCTGGGCTAACTGGAATTCCTTGTAGGGAGCATCCTCACAGACACGCAAAAGGAAGTCTTCCAGGACCCCCGGTGCACCACCGGATACACCCAGCAAGAGGAAGGCCACAGCCCAGCTAGATGACTACACCGATTTGCCTGTAGCACTGACTCCAAGTGCTCTTGCCACCCTGGAGATGGCAATTCAGGTCACCGAAGTTCCAGACAGCGATTCAGAATTCGCCAAAGTGCTGATCGATGGTCAAGGTGACAAGCCAGGGCAAGTTCTAGATGATGCTCTCATGGCCACTATCAACAACAACCACGAGCACAAGTGTCTTGAAGAAGCAGTTGCATTACTCGGAGCTGTGCCATGCGGATATTTACATGCGGATGCCATTCGAGGGCCAAAGTACACCTTGAAGCAATTTCCACAAGTAAGATTTCTTGCACATCAAATCTGGATGATTTAGTTCGTTGTACGGAGATGGATCTTCGATGAGGACCATGCAGGGGCGCTCCTGCCTACTCAAATGGGTCTTGGGAAGACGTTCACCATCTTAGCTGCACCTCGTTATGCCTAGTTAATTGCGCAGGAGGTGACAAATCAGCATGAGACACAACTACTGTTGCTCTGCAGCCTCTCAATTTGCGCATGGTGTCAGGCAGTGGAAATGGGCTTCTCATACCTCAGCTCTGTCCAGAAGCAATGGTACCCTTGCACTCACCCTAACCCTGATCCTTGTTGTCTTCTCTAGTTGCTTGATGATAAGCCGACAACTGACCTCCTGCCAAGGAATCCAGTACTCTGTGTGGTGCTCACAAGTGTCTGAATAACATTCATCGGTGCAATCAATACCATCACTGAAGGGACTCCGTTTTGGGTGGGTGATCTCCGCGTAGAAGTTTTTGGCGACCTGACTCAGACACACCTCACCTTCTGGGAGGCACATCCCGAGACACAATGGGACATCCAGGCGATCACCTACGATTTGTTCACGAGCCGGACGCAAAGAAATAGGAGCAACACAGTTTGCCAGCTTACAAACTGCCTGTGGTCATGGGGAATCTTCGATAAGATGCACCGCTTCAAAGGTCCGAAGTCTAAGGGTTGGTCCGTTGCATCTGAAGCCTTCATTGGTTTCAAAGTGCAAGTTACAGCAACACAGGCCTACCACTGACTGAAGGACTGGGCAAACACGACTCGGTGGCTGATCGCAAGTCCAGATACGCCCGACAATGATAGAGCGGTACAAGATCATGGTCCCGAGGCTTCAATGTCAGCAATCACCGCCCTTCAAACCGCCGTCAACACGGGAGGTTCCTCAGAAGCTCAGCAGGAAGCTGCCTCTATGATGACCAAAGTCGCTCACCAATGGACCATCCACCGATGGACAGAGTCGTGGCTGGCTTCAGGTTCACCACTGGTTTACATCTCATCGGAGGATTTCCATTCAGTCACGCTGGAGTGGTCTCAGGAAGAACAGAAACAGCTCGATGATGTTGCTACCAGACTCCAGAGGCAGAAGTATGAGGGCGAGCATGGGATCGCCTGGCGGATTCATCGCTGGCAGCTTGCTTGCTTTCCGCTAGAGTTGGAACAAGGCGAATGTTTTGCCGATGGCAGTTGGAAAGAAGAGTGGGATACCAGCAGTTTTGTGGAGGGTCCAATATTCAGATGGCTCCAAGAATCATTCCTCCCTGAGTTGCCCAGGGGTTCGGCGACTGTTCCTGAGATGGCTGACCAGCCAAGTACAGGCTCTCCTGTCCTTTCACCGCTTCCTCAGATGGCTGTACTGTTTTGTCCTTTGCCAGGCCAGGGTCGCCATCTGGCCGTGTAGATTCATCTCCATTTGAACAAGAACATCCAGGTCATTTGCATAGTCTCCGAAGATTCCGACGACAGGCACAGAGAAGTTATGAGCGATTTGCAGAATTCACCCTGGTGCTCCGTCTTCATTAACACCATCAAGATTCGCGGTACTGCGCTCAACCTCGTGGCTGCAAATCATGCTGTGATTCTTCAGACGCCTTGAGTTTTCAACAAGCAGTGGCCATCATTTGAATGGATTGTGCGACTTGGTCAGATGCATAAGCCTCAAAACTGTCTTGTCAACACTGGTCCAAATAGCTTCGATGATAGAGTGACTGCACTCCATATGGTCAATGGTACTACTCAGCTACGGGTATTGCATGGACTGATGAATCATCCGATGATAAGCAAGGAGGACGACTACATTGTTCTCAAATCACGTATTCAGGAAACAGCCATTCAGACTGGGATGTTGTTGCAATCGGAATAGCTGTTCGGGTGTTTCTCCGTGCGCTTGGGTTTGGAATTTAATTGATGGGTGATTTAGAATGTTTTTTTGATTTGCTGGGGTGCATCTGGGAGTATTCTGTGTGGTTGTATGGAGTTCGGGTGCGGGTATTGACTGGGTTTCTTCGTCCAAATGGGCTCTATTTTCTGTATCTCTATTATCTCCCATGTTTCACTAGGTCTAGATGTTAAACAACCCATGGCATTGGGTTAAGGTATATCCACTTGATATCACGTGAGAAACAAAATGCAGTTGTGAAGAATTACTTATGGTGGTGGTTGCGGGAGTGGTTGAGCTGTCAGGTGAAACTTGCTTGCCCAAAACCAGAAATAGAAAGGAAAGGCGGTTCGGATCGTACTTGAGATTGCAATACATTGGAACATAATTTCCCACGCGATTCGCAGTGCATCTACCACATACCAAGACTAAGCTGGGCAGACACTTTCAGCTTCCACAGTGGAACTAGTAATGATTCATATGTGCACTCAGCCCGCCCAAGGTTTTGTGACAAACTGAGCTGCAGCTCCAATCTTCCAGAGTATGCAAAGATCAAGTGACAATAGATGCTTAGGTTCAACATCATACCAGCTGATAGTCAATTGATATTTCCGAATGGGAGATAGGTGCACCCGGGATCATCCACAAGGCAACTGCCAACATAACATGATGTTTTTGTCCCTTCTGCTCCATTCCATCTCACCCCTTTTTATCATCCCTTCACACCTACAGCATTACCCGCCTGCCTGCTATTCGAATGATCACCGGTCCACCTGGGCCAAAAGCACCTATTCC
The DNA here is from genome assembly GCA_015178995.1 of Trichophaea hybrida. NCBI lineage: Eukaryota > Fungi > Ascomycota > Pezizomycetes > Pezizales > Pyronemataceae > Trichophaea > Trichophaea hybrida. Next base: position 58,058 of record WHVE01000427.1, on the reverse strand, counting down.
ATCGTCTATTCGGTGAACACTTTCCCCCACCGAATCCTGTCTGCAGGTGAAGTGACTGTATCTGGATAGAAACGATTCACACTACAGAAGATACTACGTGCATTCAGCATGAGGTTGGATATAGGTGCGGTGAAGTACCGCAGAAGTTCCATAGATGCGGATTCCCAATTTGGTGCAATGGAAACTGCCCAAGGGGCGAATCTTGGATCCTATGCTGTCCCACGATACGGAAGGCGACATTGCCTACATTGATCATGGCGGCAGCGGATTCCTGACCCAGTACTTTCTGTAGATTGATAGAGAGGACTATCGACCGCTAACAATGATGATTCATTACGTTTGGCCTATTAGAGCTCTGGTTTGTGGATCCGAGCCTGCAGACTTTGTGCTGCTGGTGCTCGAACATGTCGAGCTACTGCGCACGGACCCACAAAACCCTGTATTTAACATGCAACAAAAACATAAACGAAAGCGTCAATCGCTTGAGTCTAGCTACTCTTATCGCTGGGTATTAGACACATTCACGGACAATGGAAGGCAGAGATTTCCTGCGGCAATGATGAAGCCAAAACCAAATGGGAAGCACCGGTATCTCAATGGTAGGACCACTGGTCGCTCCCGTATATCCAGACCAATTCCCGTGGTTGGTCGGCTATGATACCAGGTGACATCGCAGATATCAGCAGCTCAGGCACTTCCGAAAACTCTGATGCAGAGCATGGGCTTGCATCTAGCTCAACCACGTCTGAGTCTGAATGTTGCCACCTCACAATGGTAAGCAGTGCAGAAGCCCGAATACCCATTCGTCTCACTGCAAGATGTCTGAACTCAGTGTATGGATTATGAGCTCAGGTGCTTCTCAACTTCAGTGAGAATGAACAGGTTGTCCCTTCAATGCTAACAACTGTGTCAGCTTCAGTTTCCTATAAGAAAAACGAGGTTCTCTAGGTGCACCGGAGCGTTTTTCGGGCCTCTTCTTCTCAAATCAGATTTGGATATATTTTCATCACCTATGGCCTCGCAACGCCCTACCATTACCGCTTCTCAAGACCGAGATTTCGTACGCTCAGCAAGAACGGCCAGTCAACAAGGTTCTCAACACGTTCCCAGACATGTAAGGCCAGATAGATCCCTAATATGTATCAACCTAACCTTCAGGGCCACCAGAATGAACTGGAAGATATCGAAGAAGACGATGATGAACACCAATAGCATGACAACTATCCCACCACCTGTTTGGACTATGATGATGACGAGCTACTGTGAACTGATGAACGGAATAAGCACAGTCGCAACACAGGCTCAAAGACCCGAAAAGGGCTCCCTCAGATTTCATCCAGGCGACTAACCATCTTGAAAGAAAGAAATCAAAATCATATCTTGGGCGCACCAATGGAGACCATTCTCGGTTGTCGATGTGCTCACAATCACTGAAAGGCACTGCGCCTTTATCTCTTCCCCAAGATATGACGTTCCTCGTTCCAGTGAACCATGCCCGACGGCGGCCTGCAACGAGTCAGGATTCCTTAGCTGCCCGTTCACCTATTGCAGGTGTGTCAGGGATGAAGAGCAACAACGATAGCAAGGTGCCACTCCATAACCATGCAGCTTTCGATTTAGCAGTGGACTTCGTGCAATCTGTTCTGTATACTGGATACCCCTGGCCGGCATCACAAGAGGACGAATTGGACATTTGTGATAAGCTATGGGATGATGCCCTTGACGCAATGACCGGCCAACAGAGACATGTTGGCACACTCAACGACATGCAACACGTGTGGGAGCGCCCCAGTCAACCCAGCGAGCACATCGATGCCCTGACACGTGGAATTGTGAGTTTCTGAAGTATTGTATGGGTTTTCAAGTTTGATAATTCTAATGATCAATACAATTCAGTTGCTTGGAAAAATCGGTAGTATGTGGGGTCGACTAGTTGCTACAGCGAGGCTTATGGTGACTTCACTGTACTCGTTGGAGATGGAAGAAAAGGTTCTATGACTTCAGCAAGTTGCCACTTTGCTGAATGATGACTCTTGAATTGGTAAATGGGAAGATCTAGCGAACAGTACGAAGGAAGACCAGTGGTTTGCGAGAAGCAAGCACGCCGTGCCAATCTTTGTTCACTTCTTTGCATCAAACACCTACCTTGGTAGGCAAGAGCATTGCAACAAATTTTGGGACAAGCGAATGACTCCCCAATTGATTTGCTTGGCTGCTACCGCACTCAACTACCTCTTGCGGGACTACTAGAAAGGAACGAACAGCAAACCCTCTCAGGACTTCCGCAGGGAGATTCTCAGCTGTCAGTGTACTCCCTCGAACCGATAATGAACAGCTACTAACGTTTGATATAGCCTTGTACGAGAGATGCTGGAGACACTGAAATGGCATTGGTCTTGGTCGCCATGCGGCCATCATTGAGCATATGGGCAGCGATATGGACACAAGAATTGTAAGCACTGCCGAGCACTTGACCTGTTATGCAGCACCAGATGCACCAGGGGCGGAAAAAGAGGACCTGGCAGCTGTGTTCAAATGAGAGTCTGTTTCTCAGGGGTTGTGTTTCTGGGGGTTTGTGTTTTGTTTGCCAAGGCCGTGTCGAGGTGCTGCTGGGGCGCAGCAGGGATATATGTCGTTTCAGTTGATAGCGGCAGGCTGCATTAGATGAATGCCAAAGATGTGTGCAATGCTACAGGCGCATCTGACAACGGGTGACAAACCATGATTCCATCTGGAAATGAAGAATTTGGTCCAAGTGCGCCTGAGTGATCCTAGAACATACCGGAGCTCTACAGTGAGCTCAGAAGTGGCCACTGAGGACTTCGCTGCGCTTCAGGAATCCCCCGGAGCACCCTTGGAAGTGGTTATGGAGTACACTATTGTGATACAAGAATCTCCCAGAGCACCCATAGAGGCATCAGAAGTGGCGACAGAGTACACTTTTGCGATACAGGAATCTCCCAGAGCATCTTCAAGGCCTCTGGGAGAACAAGGGAGTGTGCTAAGGCTGCATTCGCTGGTCCCAAAGGACACCCAGAGGGTCAGCAGAGTGCGTCATTCAAAATCAACCTCCGCAACCTCTGGAGGGTCCCAGGGCCACCGGGACCAGACAATTGACTTTGCTGATGTTGTTGAGGCATGTACTTGGTGAAATGATCATGAAAAGCGAAATGCTGCCAAGGTATGGATTGAAGACAGTTGCCATCTTTGGTGACTCACAAGCAGCCATTGATCAGGTGGCACACCAGCAGCCGGACCGTGTGAAGTGTCTCATTAGGTGGATGAATCAGCAAGTAAATACTTTGCTCACCAACAGCCTAGCAACTGATGTTCAATGTGTTCTGGAACACCCTGGCATTCAAAGAAATGCAGAACAAGACTGTCAGGCCAACTAGCCCAAGACACCACCATAAGGATAGCAATAGGTTATCTATATTCCTCAGCTTCAAATAGAGCTAGACAGATCACAAAGAAACAATTAGTAGCCAAGATACTGTTTGAGCCTCAACAAATGCAGTGAGCACTTCGGTTACAGACTGAAGGGAAAGGCTGCAAGTATGAGGCCAGTCTCAATATCTTGCATCAAGTCTTCGGACACCAGGATCTATTGCCTAAATCTGGACATAGACCTACAAAAGTATACCTGACACACTGTGCACATTGAGAAGACAACCAGTACTGGTGAAATGAAGGGACTATAATACCGATGGAGTAGTACTAGATTCATCACAGCAGTAGGTATAATCACCACCAGTAAATGCTAGAGAAGGTAGTGGGGTAGTCAATAGGCTGGAAAGCAGACAGATAATGACATGTGCAGGTCTCTGGACTGTGTTCTATGGGGAAGTGCAACCAGACAGTGATTTACATTCTGGCCACGACAGTGATAGGAATGTGGCTGTCAAACCACACCGGACAGGACTGACGTGCTGGCTTTGGTTGGATTTGGTTGTATTTGGCGGGATGTGGCGGTTTTGCCCTTTTTCCTTTTCTTTTGTCATGTGGATACCATCAAATTCATATATATTCTTCCTTTTCTTAGTAGTGTCAAAGGCTAGCTGGTCAAATCTCGGCCAGATAGCCAGCTCATCCGAAAGAGAAAGAGTGTTTATACTGTATCATACCCTAGTAACAGTGAATAGTGTATCAATCAAACAAAAACAAACACACTCGACCACTGCTCACTTTTGTTAATACAGCCTTCAACAAATCATCTTTTGCCAGTTGTTGTAGTATTTGGATTCACAATGGTGCAAAATGGCCAAGAAAAGAACAATGTGTATGCACTAGTGCCCTGTATACAGTTCACACCAAAGCTGAATGCACCAGTTTGAATATTAATCCAAGAAAAAATGAAATAGGAGAAGATAAGCCTACAACAGTCAGGATGTATTTGCATTTGGGTTCAACATTCACAGCCTCCTCCTCCTGCCATACTAAAACACAAAGTGACATTGCTTCTTCTGCTGCTTGTTATCATTAATTACTACAACAGCTTTGCTTTAGAAACAGGCAATTCAAAAGTCACATTGACTTCAACTTTGTATCCGAGTGACAATCTGAACACAAAGACCATGATCAAATCCCCTCAGTTGCCAAACTCGACCAAGTTCAGTATTGAAGGAATAACAATCAATGGTCCGATATAATAATAAAAGACAACATTCTCCCTTGGGTTGCTGATCTGGAGAAAGTTATCCTCCAGAAATTGGAAAGTACAGGACACAATGCTAAAAAGTATCTCCACAATGCATTATTTCAAGAACAAGCCCTTCACAAGCCGGTGAATAATCTGGTTTCTGAAGATCAGTCGTTCCAGGCTAAAATGAAGGCACAAATGGCAAGGATAGAAACAGTGAAAGAGGAGCACAGGGCAGTGGTGGGCATTCAATTAGTCACACTACCCACTGCTACCAGAAAATAAAATACAATTCAGCCAGTGCCACCAAAGTTTCCAATTCAGGTGGTCACCCCATTGCCCTAACATGTTCTCAAACTCAATATGGCTAAGTGGAAAGAGTAATCTGAAAGTGAAGCTATTGAAATTGACAAGGACTCAGCACCAACAACTAGATAACTATCAAAGCTGCCATGACAGCTGTCTCCCGCACCTGGTCCAATACATTCAAAGCATGTAACAGAAGTGGACCTCAATAAGCATAGAGAAATGAGTGGAAAGGACCAACAGTACAAGGCCCAGAAACCCAAACAACATCAAGAAAAAGATGGGGAATCTTGGAGAGGCAAGAGAACCATAAGGAAGAAATAGATAAAAATACAATGCTGGGTGGCAGGAGGTCAGGAGATATTGTTAACCAGTTGGACCCTGCACAAAAATCGATGGTAATAGTACTATTACAACAGTTTGGAACACACACAATGGATGATATAACAGTTGGCACCCTCACACGAGGGAGTCACAACAGCAGGGAGGGGGCTGGGAGATGAGGTAGAGGAGGGTCAAAGAATGTAGTTACCGTTTATTATTTGTCTGGCAGATTTGAGGAGGAGACACAACTGCAACACAGGGAAGACTGGAGTGCAGGGGCCTTGTGCCCGGCTTTGGCTGAAACTGGTGTTTTAGTGTGGTGGTACAACCTGGAGACAAGGAGGGCTGTGCGGACACAAGCAGCTCACACTGTTGATGTACCAGGAGGGAAAAATGGCAATATGTCATGTCCTTCTTGGATGGCCGGTTAGGTGATGACACTGGGCGCTCCCTTACGGGGTGAATACATTATGATTAAAACCAAAAAAAAAAATACTGAGGTTGATTCATGAGCTTCAGCCTAAGCTCAAGTCCAAGTTTGAGTTCGAGAATTATGGCATTCGGGCCAACTCACAGTTTCTCACATGGAGGTCGACCCGACTCCAGCAACAAAGCTCGAGCTTTTGAACTCCAGTCGGAGCTCATGCCCATCACTATCAACAAGCCCTTAGGTAGTCCGCATGCATTGTACACTGGTGACTGTTAATGTTCCAGCAATTGCGTTGAATTATATACCTTGAAAACATTATGTGAGCCCTAATCTCGGCGGCAACAAGTCTTGGATGGATAGTGGAATGGGTAGTCCCCACGGGTCCCAGTCTGCCGGTGCCAGATTCCGCAGTTGGACTAACTCCGCGGCATGGTAGATCAGCGAACCATATACACCGAGCAGCTCTACTCATGTGTCAATAAGATTCACCTTCCGTGCTCGCTTAAGGAATCTGATAGATCTTCTGGGTAGGGCAGCAGAGGGTGCATTTGCAGATAAGGATTTGGGTGTGAAAATCATCAGAGATCTTCGTTCTCAGGTTAAAGACATACCTGCAAATCCTGCTAAGGACTGCTGCCACCTCACTAAGGTGAGGGTAATCACTGAGGATAATGTGGTTCGCTTTAGAGGGAGAGAATGAGAATAGATGGAGAAAGGGCTGACAAAGCAAAAAAGCGCCAGGAGGCTGTTACATCCAAGACAACACCATCCAGCTCTTCCAAATATGCAGGGAAGGGCAAGGATTCAGGAAAGGTGTCTGTAATTGTTTTAAGCGATGGGGTGGATGAGCGAGAAGATATATTGGTTTCTGGGAGTGAAAATGTGGAGGAGGAAGTGGATTTTGGGGACCTCGTTGTACAAATAGATGAGGAATTGGATGCAGATGGTATTGTAGAGGGGGGAGGGAGCACCAAGGAAGTTTTCCATCCTCTTGTGGTCACCAGGTCTGGAAGGGTGGTAAAGACGGGTCATTTGGATCAATAAATTGCACCTTCTGCAGGCAGTCGGTTTCCGCGTCATGATCGGTCACTCAGGAGGCATGACCCCCGGTTTGTTACTGTCAGTGATGAATAGATGCTTGATTCTGATGACATCTACGTCGGAATCTATGGTCTATATACAGCCTGACATACAGTCTAGAACTCAGGCGCTTATGCACCATTACATTCCCTTGTTTGGTATCCTCCTACAAGATCTCATACAAGATCCTGTTACATATATGCAACACGGTTACATCCAGCTGTATCAGACCCTTGTACATATGTAACATTTCCCCCTCTTGCTGCGCTCCATAAAACTCAACTCTGACGAAGTCAATCAGCAAGAACCCCAGAACTAAGAAAGCCAAATATGAACGCCACAGACGAAGGACCCATCTGGCCAGCTGATAGCCGTGGTGCAGGAAACTCCCCAGAAACCTGAACCATCCCCGGAAATAAAGAAGTAGTAGTAGTAGTAGTATTAACCTCAAAAAAAAAGAAACAAAGAATAGTGCTCAACAAAGATAGATAGAACGGTTACTCCACAGCGGAACTCAAAGAAACTAATAATACTTCCTTCGGACTAAGGTAATCACCATATGACAATACAATCAACAAGACAACGGCAAATAGTTCCAACTAGGTGACTTAATGATGGACAACTGATAATTGACGACAACAAACAGATCCCGCGATACCGCAGACAGATCAGTCCCGTGACACCACACACAGGCTCAACAAACAGACAGACAGACAGACAAACATACAGACAGCAAGACCGACGTTTTCATCCCCGTGATACCACAAGCCGGACGGCAAGACATACCAGTGGAACTCCCACTGGCCTGCTCCATAAAGGTCTTTTTGGTGACTTGTCTCAATGAGCTCAGAGGTCTAAAACAACGGCTTCGCCTAGTAGAGAACTTGAACTCGGATATACACATGTTGATCAGATATGGTTGGTAGATGTAACGGTAGGTAGACATGAATGGTATGATGAATTGTTAGTAAACGTGGTGATCGATATGGCAATAGATATAATGATGGTAGTATGCGCCAGTCAGCAACTACATGGTAATAAAAAACTCTCATAAGCGAAGGGATCTTCTCTTTCAGGTATGCACTGTTGGTACTGGTAATCTTCTGCACGAGGATATAGAGCAGATGAGGCAGAAGAGGATGTCATCGTGGCGAAGGACGACAAGGAGAGCGAAGGGTTAGGGTTGGATATCGTGAGATTTTCGTGTAAGTGTAACAATAGAATCGGGTGTCAAGGCGACCGCCGGGCTCATAACATGTTACTGTATGGGGAGAACCGTGTGTATAGTCTAAGGTACAGAGAGAAGAGAGTGAGAAGGAGAGAGTGTGAGAGAAGAGAGTGAGAGAAGGAGAAAGACTCGAGATATATACAAGAGAGTGATGTGCCCTATGCCCTATTGGATGCTCCATGTAACACTCTGATCAGATCCGGAGCATCTCCAGACAGGGCGTGGTAACTGTAAAGCGGTTATGCGTTCTGCACCTAGCGGTTAATGTTACTATTCTTGTATAAATAGTGACATTTCCACCAGCGAAGTTATGAAGTGGCCAAATTTATTGAAACTAAAACTAAACCCCCATATTCCACCCAAGTGGCCTCATCAACAAAAAATGAAAATTGCATTTGCAGTGTTGATTATATATTCTTCTGCCATGGAAATCATCAACATTTCTTACCGACAGGGGTACTTGAATCCTTGTACCCTGTGAAAACTCGGAGCGAACAAAATCACTAGCAACCTTCTCTAAAGTAAATGAGAATCAGGAAAAAGCTATGTAACCATGAGACTTATTACTTCTACCATTTCCCCAATGAATGAAGTCCCGGTTTTGGCCTCAGTTGACATGTTAGGCGTGTATTTTGCCTCTAGGTGCAGTACGCATAACCGCTTTACAGTCACCACGCCCTGTCCGGAGAAGCTCCAGATCAGATCTTTCTTAGGAATATTTCCCCGTTCGTTCGTTCTTGCGATTCGCACGGTTCTTCGTGTGTGAAGAGAAGAGGATTGCAATGACAAGATCCAGTAGTTCTGATGTGTCGAGTCAGATCGAATGGTTCCATTATGGTTGAGGCTCGGCGGGAGCACCAAGTTGTATTCGGTTAGCGAGCACTGCAGTCAAGCTTTCGTAGCAATTCACGATCATCCTTCCTTCGCATCATCGACAAGTCTCTGTTTTTCTCTTTCAAGAACGTACGCCTCAACAAACTGAAGTCCCTGCTCCCACTATCTGCACTTGTTCCTTTCCACCAAGTCCGTTAGATAGGCTCCAGTCGTTCCGACACCTCCATCTGCGCTGTTTTTTCTCCCCAGAGTCTTTTCACTAGTTCTTGTCTTGCGTTTAGTCTTTCCCGTTCAGTTTTTGTGTCCTGTTGTCGGATATCTAAAGTTCGCCGTGCAGTTGGTGTCGATGATACAGGAGAATTTGTAAAGACAACGCTCCAGGATACGTGGTGGCTGCTGAGTGGTTGGTGTTGTGGAACACAGATCATGGGGTGTCATTCGATCACGCGATATACCTATGGAGTAAAAGTAAGCTCCATTCCGCCTCCTCCCAGGATCGGTCAATCACATTCGAGTGGATTAATTCGAGGAGTCGAATTTTAACCTTATCTTGGGCTAAGTGTTGAAAAGGCTTTCGGAACATCTTGCCCATGATGCAGGCCTCGCAGGTGCAACTCGATGGGCTCCTTGCATGCGGTTCGATGCCTTTGACTAGATTCGGGAGTCGCTTGATGGTAAGTAGCGAGAGGTGGCCGAGCCGAGTTTGCCAGGTGACGATATACTTATCGTCCAGGCATTGCCGAATGCTCAAGTAGGTCTCGTTAACTTCTGGAGCAGTGCTCGGGGTCGGGGCAGCCATGACTGCCATAGAGGCCTCCGATGCCCTCGAAGTTGGCAGGGCATGGAGCATGAAAATATTGTTGACGAGTGGTGCATGAAGTGGTGCATGATAAACAACTGTCGAACGGTCCAAGCCTCAAAACAGTATACTGGTACGTACCAGTATACTAGCAAATACCAGTATCGGCAAACAGTTAGTTGGTACAGTTTGAGAAATTGCTGGTATAGTTGGAGTCTTATAAACTGCAGAACATATGATAAATTGTACTGGTATACTGGGTAATACTGTTGGTATGTGTGCAGCTGCACTTTCGCTTACTCACTGTGTGTGCTAGCCTAGAGAGGAAGTGGTGACACATGTGAGAGTGGCATAATTGTTGTACCGAACATTCTCTCTTGAGTATCTAATCTAAATGACATGTATGCAGAACTTAAATACAAGCAGCTCCGCACTCAATCCTAACCCAAAGGCACGTTGTAACGAACTTACAAACCGCTGCAACAATAATTACTTGGTGATACTTACTAGTGTGTGCCAAATGATGTACCGCACTTGCCTAAGGATGGTTGTGTTCTTATTGGCGCTCGTTTGTACTGTTAGTTTTTCATTTATATCAGTTTATACTAGCAGTTTTTGTACTGGCAGTTTGTTGGTACAAACTAGTTGTTCTAGTCAGTTCACGGAGGATGTCAGTCCGCGGAGTGACCGGTCAACCCGTGGAATAACTAGGCTCCATGAACTGACTGGTCACTTCATGGAGCCATGGCGGCACTGTCAAAAATGGTCTAATTAAGTCAGCGAGTATTTGTCCAATCATCAATATATATATATAGGTAACATGTAAAATACATCGCTCTTTCAATTTCCGGTCTTTGATTTACGATATCTTTAAAATTGATAGAGCGGTTTTAAAAATATATCCAAAAATCGCCGAAAATTGATGTTCTTCCACAACCATTCTATCAATATTAGAGAGATGATAAATTGCAAACCTGGAGTTGAAAGAGCGATGAATTATGCATATTTCATATATACATAACTTTGCGATTGGAGTAACTGTTAATTTTGGTTGAGCATAATTAGCACTGGTCAGTTCACTCATCCGTGATCTGACTGGTTCATTCACGGAAGGTGGGACTTCGTGAATTGACCGGTTACTCCGCGGACTGACATTCTCCGTGAACTGACTACAACACCAGTTCAGTATACTAGTATATAGGTCTGGTACAGTTTGACATCCTCTGTGACTAGACTAGAACATACTATATTGCAGCCCGTATTGAACTGGTGCAAGCTAGTATACGCACATATACGAGCCTACCATTGCCTACGGAGTAGAACGCAGTGGCGCAGTGGTAGAATTGGAAGAGGGTATTTTTTGATACTGTGGTGCTGCTATCCCAGCGGGCTGACTTCTGCATCATACAGTGCGCGCTAGGCTGCCTCCAATACAGGGGTCCCGGTGGTGTTGAAATAGTTGCTTAATTGACTTATGCACGAGGCAAGAAGACCATATATATACAATACTCCAGAGAGAAGGTGCATACACTCCATCTATCTATAGATATGTCCATCTATCTATAGATACGACTGAGCTTCGTCAGACCGCTTCATCAGCACGCCTCGTCAGCCCGCTTCGTCATTCCGCCTCCATATGCCTTACGAGTGCTGACGATCTAAGTATATCCGTAACAAGTGGGATCGCAGAATATCGAGTGATAATTTCAAGAATGTTCATCACTGGGCGAGATCTGATTCGAGGTATTCATGGGACTACTTAACTCGATATTTGCTGTCTTGCGGATATATTTTTCTCTCTCGCTGCTTAGAGTTGTTGAGACGATCTTGAGGGTAGGAGGAGAAGATCTAATCTGTCTGTCTATTCTCTCTAACTACAGGAGAAATCTATGCTTTATATACACAAGGAAAACTGAGGTTCCGCGGAGAAACCATTGCGAACATACATTACAAATCGTCAGTGGCTATGCAGGCGGCGAGTGACTCATCATGTATGTGTCTACTCGGCGACTTACCAATCATTAGCAATCACCCTCTAGTGCATTCCAGCAGCTTCGCTGGCCTTCTAGAAACTCGTAGGCCTTTCGGGCTAAATCTTTAGTCAACAAGAGTAATTCCTTTCAATCCACGTGACTCGCTGTTTCGGCAAAGCCCAATTGAAAACCTGAGCCTCACCGCCCACTCCCACTTTCTATTCTCCACCACCTTGGCATCGTCACAGTCCAACCGGAATCATGTTCCACCTTCAACCCGCAGTGCGTCGGCAGGTTGTACTTCACAGGAGCATTACCGTCGCTCTTGGTTCCGAGCTGGTGGGTTCCTTGCGTCTTTCCTCGCTCCCCACTCCCGCTCCCCTCTCCTAATTGACACGATCCATGACTGCTTCTAACATCCACAGATCATGCAGTTGGGTGTTTTTCAGATCGACTACGGTCCGTTGCCGACGACCAACCATGTTTCCGCACGCCGCTTCTCCGACAGGAAGTCTCCCGGCGATATCGACTTTGAGAGCAGTATCGCAGGGGCACACGATCCGGATGTACTTAAGTCTCTACTTACGAACTTCGTTCGCGAGAATAGGAAGATCTTCGCCGTCATGGAATCTAGAGTCGCCAATTTGGAGTCCGATAACACCACCTTGAAGAAGGACAACACCACCTTGAAGAAGGACAACACCACCTTGAAGAAGGACAACATTTCTCAAGCAGCCGTGATCGCTTCATTACAATCCCACAACCAGCAACAGGACTCCCTGACCGCTTCATTACAATCCACAACCAGCAACAGGACTCCCTCATATTCAGCATCTTCGATAGTACTCATAGCCCGATTCTACTCGCGATATTATTCAAGCACGGCTACAAGATGCTCGTCCAAGCACCTCATACGTCTCCCACTCCGATTCGTGCGGCGTATGTCCCGCAGTCGATCAACACCCAAGCAGATCTTGCGCGAGAGCGCAACCTGGTTCAAATGGAGATCTTAGCTCGCAGGAAGCAATTCGGAAGCGCTAAACACCTAGCGCATGAGATCTCGGATAAAATCCTCAAACTCAGCCATCATTTCAAGGTGGTGGGACAGCCGTGGGAGGGACCGATGGTCTGGTATGCTGCACAGGTAAGTTCCTTCCTCCAGATTTGAAATCGTCTTACCCTGCTAGTATATGAATACGATCCCGTACCGCAACTCTGCTGCTCATTCCACCAACGGTGACAGTGTGGTCCTCATGTACCAATACCTTAAGGATGTCAAGACCAAGGATTGGGTCCAGGGAGTGTTTCCAGCGATCTTCGGCAGGCCCATAGACGATTGGGACAATGCAACAGCCTCAGAAAAGGCAATTACTATTTGGAACTGTAAGTTTCCAAATGACTTGCAGTTGATGGATGGTGCTGAACGATGATAGCGAGCGACGATGAGTTGGCGAAGTTACCATTCACGCCGAACGAGGGTTACGAGTAGGAATCGAAACCCCGAGTAATTGGTTGGCTGGCAACGTTGGCGGACATGTTGGGGAAGAAGATGGAAAGGCTGCTTCGTTATTAATACACTGTGGCCACAATTCGTGGCGGAGGGATTGCCTACATGATCATGAGCCGGGTGCTTTCTGAATGAATTGATTACCCACCCGAAATTGATGACTTCTCGATTGGCTCGTGATATTACTGGTGTACCGTTCGTAAATCTTTCTTGCCCACTCACCACCCAGTCCATCAATCGACGGTATTACACGATATGGACTTCCGAATATTGGCCGCGTTGGATGTTGTGTGATATCATGTGCTGCTATCCTGTATCAGCCACCACCGAGGGCACAACACCATAACACACTTCATCAAACATGCTTGCATGTACTGCAAAATATCCATGTATCACAATGCATTCACCACTGAGTTCACCACCTCAACCTCACACTGGCAATGACAACCGTGACACCTATGAAAACTATTACATCGACGTTCATGACGGAAGCTGTACACTTTTGGAGCTACCACCACCGAAAACAATGGACGAGATACTGCCCATAGCTGTTGTATCCATGATTAAATTGATCGAGACCTACAACGTACAAGGAGATATTGATAATTGTGGAGACCATACTCTGGCGAATATAGATACAGCAGGAAAGCATTCTGAGACTGAACCAAAGTCATCATTAGGGTGCCAGAGATCTTCACCAATGACGACACCAACGACAATGCGTGGGAGCCTTACGAGGAAAGTGAAGTATACACAGTCGAATATTCGAAATACATCGAATTGAGTATATTGACAGCCGTAATTTAGAAATAATCACTGACTGAGCTTGGGGTAAAAGCTTGAACAGCGACCTAAAATGAGCGTCAACGAGCGTCAACGCTTTTGTGCCTACCTCTCTATGTGGTAATATAGTCGCAAATCGGAAATAGATCGAACTGAACCCTATGACTGCCTTCATCGGAACAAGAGACTCACACTATCTGTTACTGTGAACTTGTACACAGTCGCATATTCGCTATTCATCCAATTGAGTATATTGACAGCCGTGATTAAGAAATAATCACTGCCAGAGCTTGGGTGAAAGCGTCAACAGCGACCTAAAATGAGCGTCAATGAGTGTCAAAACTTTTCTGCCTACCACTTTATGTGGTAATATAGGCGCAAATTGGAAATGGTTCAAACTGAACCATATGACTGCCTTTATCGAGAAAAGAGACTCAAACTTTCTGTAACTGCCAATTTGTAGTACACGGTCACATTCGAAATACACCGAATTCAGTATATTGACAGTCATAATTAGGAAATAATCACTCTCAGAGATTGGGTGAAAGTGATAACAGCAGCCTAAAATGAGCGTCAACGAACATCAAAGCTTTTCTGCCTACCACTTTATGTGGTGATATAGTCGCAAATCAGAAATAGATCAAACTGAACCCTATGACTGCCTTTATCCAGAAAAGAGACTCATACTATCTGTTACCGCTCAACTAAGTGTACTTTGTTATCTTATCACGTCTTATGGGGCACCACCATACATTCCGGTATGGTTTTTCGAATTGCAAGATAATATCAGACAATATGTTGAGATTTAGTAATCGTGAAAAATTAGTGCACGCTCGAGCATACAGTTTTTGATAGTAGTATACGCTTTTGACTGCAATTCTCGTGATTTGTTGTATTCTCACTTAGATGCACTTTCTCACTAACTTGTAGAGATAGTATGGACACAGGTAATTGAAATTGCAGTTTCTTTGATATCTAATCGATCTACAGTATATACACGGTCGGATGAATAAAAGGGGAGATGGGGCGATGCTTGATGAGAGACCGCTCTCAAGCGGGATAGTGGAGAGATGAATGATATGGCTTTTGAGCGAGCTTGGAGAGAGATGGACGAAATGGCTCTCAAGCGGGCTTGGAGAAATGGGGTTGGTGAGATGGGGTTGATGAGATGAGATTGATGAAAGACGGCTCTAAATTAGGACTTCGGGAAAGATCGCCCGGAAGCCGGATGCAGAGAGCGAAGGCCAGACAGAAGGTGAGTTATTTGCTGCACGACCTGGCTCGGGAGATGTTAACCAACGATCGTGAAGCCGAGCAGAGGACTAGACTTGTAAAAAGAGGAGAGAGGCTGCACGTACGGTGCTCGGCAGCCTGTGCTTACATGGGATGGAGTTAGTCGCTCAAGACAGCTGCAGACAGCGACGGCCTGACAGACATGAGTGTAATTGGTGCCAGGCTTGGATCGAGAGATGTTAACTGACGATTGGCAAGCCGAGTGGAGGACTTGACTTGGATAGAGTGGCGGGCTGCACGTCAGTTCATTTATGGGAGGGTGTTGGTCGCTGAAGCTGGCTTCTGAGACGAAGGCCACATGGTGTAAGAGAGTGATCGATCGAGCGACGATGGATGAGAGCTGACTCTAGATGTCATCTGACTGTCGACAGGCGATGCTCAGGGGAACTTAACTATAGATGGCCTAAATCGCACCACTAATTTGAGTTCGGCATGCCATTCTGGGTTAGAAGGTATGTGATTAGACAAGATGGGCTCAACATACCTAATGGAAGCCTAGTTTTTTGCGTATCGGTCCCTGCTCCAGCTCTCAAGCTCTCTTTCATCTTCTCCCTATTCATCTTCTCCCTTATTCCTTCTCGTACATCTTCATCTTCTCTCTTAACCTCTGCCCATCTACAGCTAAGTCCCCCTCCCTCAGCATCTCCAGTCAAGAGCCAGATATCATCTAGAGCGAGCTCTCATCCAACCTCACTCAATCGATCTCTTTCTTACACCTTTTGGCCCTTGTCTCAGCACCCAGCTTCAGCGACTGACTTCCTCTACATGCATTTGCTACCTAGCGCCACACGTGCAGCCCCTCTCCTCTCTATCCAAGTCACATCCTCCACTCAATTTCCCGATCGTGGGTTAATATCTCCCTAGCCAGGCCTCGCACCGATTACACTCGCATTGTGTCAGGCCCTTGCTCTCTGCAAGTGATTTCAACAATCAAGCGACCAACTCCTACGACCAATTGCAGCTCATGTATGTACATGCTGCCGAGCACCATTGGTGCAGCCTATTCTATCTCCCCTCTTTCCAAGTTTAGTCTACCGCTCGGCTTCCCAACCGTGGGTTAACATCTTCAAATCCAGGTCGTGCACAAATTAACTCGTATTCCCTCTGGCCCGTGCTCTCTGCATCAGGCTTCCAAACGGTCTCTCTCTAAACCCTCTTAAGCGCAGTCTCTCTACAAACCCATCTCTCATCAACCCCATCCCTCATCAACCTCGTCCCTCATCAACCCCGGCTCATCAACCCCATCCCTCCAAGCCCACTTGAGAGCCAGATCCTCCCATTTCACTCCAAGCCCGCTTAAGAGCCGGCTCCTCTATTTCTGTGCCCGCTTGAGAGCCATCTCGTCCATCTCTCTCGAAGCCCGCTTGAGAGTCATCTCGTTCATTTCTTTCCGCGCCTATGTGAGTCATATCGTTCATCTCTCCTGAAACCCACTTGAGAGCGCGCATGACAATTGTGAGAGCGAGCATGCCAGAGTTGTGGGTGCTAGCATGCCAGAGTTGTGAGAGCGAGTATGTCAAAGTTGAGAGAGCGAATATATCTGACTTGTGAGAGCGAGAATGTCAAGTGTTTCGAGAGTGATCATGTCAGAGTTGTGAAAGTGTCAGAATTGCAACTTGTAAATAGAAGCACATAATTTAGTAAAGAATAAATAGTACATACTATGATTAAATATGAAGCAACCGTGAGATTAAGTTCTGGACTCCGACAAGCGACCGTAGGGTCCACGAGAATTGCGGTTAAATCCTCAAAAACTATATGCTCGAGCATCCACGCCATAACTAAATCTTGACGTATATTCCCATATTATCTTGCAAATCGATAAACCGTACGCGAAGGTACGGTAACGCCCCATAAGCTTCGATAACTCGCGATAACGTACATGTAGTGGAGCGGTAACAGCCATAATATCCCCTAATATCCCATAACATTGCGGTAACAGCCATAACAAATCCAGATTACGGTAGCGCGGACACTTTTCCCGACGTGTGCCTTCACCACCGACCATCCCATGCAGATCCGTCTAGCTCTATTTGCAGCCGAGGTGTGTATTCGCTCGTGTATTGTGTACCCTCAACCTGCTACTGCCTTGTTCGCCTGGCGGTCAGCCTGTTCATTCCCGGGGATGCCTGACGGTCAAGGGACCCAGTGGATTACGACTTCAATACCATGGCCGCGGTGGGCCCTGGCATGCTCGTTAATCGCTCCTGCAGTGACACTGCTCTTGCGACAGACTTTCGAAGTACGATTCAGATTGCGCATAGCTTTGTGTCGAGCAGCTCCATTCTTCCCATGCCAAGGTAGCTGCAGAAGACTGTCCAGCCAACACCGTTTAAACACACCACTAGGGGAGAAACACACCTCCGACAACACAACCGCCGCTTGCTTTTGCCAAGACAGTCCTCGACCAATCATCTTTTGCCACATCTTTTTAGTTTGGCTTCGCGATGGCAAAAAAGAACAGCGGAAAGAAGAACACTTCCACCCCTGCGCCCCCTACGAAGCTCACACCGAAGCTGAACACTTCGGCTTGGGTGTCGAGGAAAGAAAACAAAAATAGGGAAGAAGATGAGGCTAGGACAGACACGAGGGATTCGCATCCGGGTTCGACAGTCTCGGCCTCCTCCTCCTCCAAGCCAGCGACAGTGTCCCGACGACGTCTCCCCTTCGGCCAACGTCTCTACGAAAGCGACTGCGGATCCGACGATGATGCCCCAGAGGGGCAGTCGGATGACGACATTTGCATCAACGATCACGACGGTGTTCTTTACGATTACAACGAGCACTTCCACGCTGACGAAAGCGAAGAAGACGACGACGAGACCGTCGACCGCAACCCATCGATTGCCTACGGGAGTAGTATCTATGCTCCTTCACAATGCTACAAGAAGACGTTCTTTCTCGGGTTGCTGCAATTGAAAAAGACAACCAGACAAAGCTCGCAAACGTCAAGCTCGATGCGAAAGTGAGCATTCACAACGCACTCGTTCCACTACACAATTTCGACAAGGCCATCGCCGCTCTCGAGGCCAAGGTTCTTTCCTTGGAACAGTTCAGAATGGTATAGACGATGCACAGGAAGGACCTCTGTCAACGGGTCGACGTCCTGGAAGGAAAAAACCGGAAGCTCGAGACAACTGTCGCGACGCTAATGGCTGAGGTGAAAAAAACGAAGGAGGAGAAGGAGCTAGCGGTAGCCACTCAGGTTGTCACACTGCCCACCACTCCTCGGAAAGATGTTGCGATTCGGCCGGTCCCATCCAAGACTCCGACATGGGTGGTCACCCCATTGGCCCAACGAGTTCTAAAACGAAATATGGCTAAACGGAAGGAATAATCCGGAAGTGACGCCATGGAAATTGACAACGAATCGGCACCAATGACTAGACGACCGTCGAAGGCGCCACGATAGCTTTCCCCCACACCTAGTTTAATGCACTCGAAGCATGCTGCAGAAGTGGACAAAGGGAAGGAAAAAGATATGGGTTGAAGGGATCAACAGCGCGAGACCCGGAAGCCTGGAAAAGGCAAGAAAGATGTGGGGGGAAGGAGCCAACGAGAGGCCCGGAAGCCCGGGAGAGAAGTAAAAAAGGGGGAGGAATTCGGGAGAAACTGGAGGAATCGCTCAGAAAAGAAAGATGATGCAGGGTGGCAAGAAGCCCGGAGAAGGTGGAAATCAGTTGGGCCCAGCACGAAGGTTAACGATAGTCGCGGCGTCACTATGGTATGGGACACACGCAACGGAAGATATGAGAGTTGGCACCTTCATAAGTGGGAGCCGCGACAGCAGGGAGGGGACGGGGAGAGGAGGTAGAGGAGAGTGGAAGCATGTAGTTAGCGTTTTTCTTTTGTTCGGCGGAACGGGGGGGAAGGAGACACGACTGGGATGCAGGGAAGACTGGGGTGCTGCGGCCTTGTGCCCGGCTTTGGTTGGAACAGGTGTTCTAGTGTGGCAGCACGACTTTGCTTTAAGAAACTAGAAGGGACAGCTGACGGTTACACTGGAGAAGTGCCAGGAGAAAATGGATCATGTCATGACCTTTCGAGGATGGCCGGTTAGGTAACGACACTGGGCACTCCTTCGGGGTGAATACAATATGATTAAAACAAAAAAAACAAAAAAAAAACACACCACTAGGGCACCCACTCTCCCATCGTCCGTTCGAGATCCATCTGTGTAACTCCGGGAGTGTCACTCTAGGTTTACCAGTCAAAGTAGTATCCTTACTCGGTTCAGGACTTGTGGCGGGTTAGAAGCTCCGCTCACGATGTGGAAATAACTTAAAGATTCATAACGAAAAGAATTGGCTTCCAATACGTATATTGTTCAGGCTCGTTCTTCTCGCCGAGAAGGTTGCTTCATGCCTTTCTACCCTCGAAGAAACCGAAGGTATTTATACCTTCGTCTTCGCTCTTAACTACTATTTATACTTTTGGTCAAGCTCTCCAGTACCTCAACCACTTTCGAACCAATGCCCTCCCCTTGCGACTACCGCAATTGCCTTTCAAGGCAATGCCCTTTCCTTCACAACTCATGCAGAACTGTATCTCCCGATCCCATCGTATTTTTATCGTTAATAGATTATACTCGGACCCTTGGTATCCTTTATGACATCAACCCCGCGGTTTCTGCCTTCTGGACTAGTTGTATCATTTCGATCTGATAATGTCTAGACGAATGGGCTTCATTCGATAGAGATTAGCTTCGCTGTTCAGAGTGGTGCATTTCTAGCTTTGTTGACCAGAGGGAAGCTTCGCTGTTCGAGAAGCTTCGCTGTTCGGAGCGGTGCATTCTCTGGTTTTGGCGGAAAAGATTGGCGCTGGCTTCCGCGACGAATGATATCCAATCATATCCTAATGAGGAGAATCGCAAGTGATCGTGTGTGTCCCCGCTCCGAGAGTATTATGTTAGGTATAACATCCTCTCTTAGAGAGTTCGTCTCTGAACTACCTTATTGCTCTGGGCCTTTTGGTAAAATATAATCCAGCGCACTCAAGTAAAATGTTTTCGAAATTCACTACGTTAGTGGGTCCGCACAAACCATCTTCCCTCGACCAATCAATTTGCTTGCATCCAGCTGAGACATGCAAGCGACGTCGCCCAATCAGGTTGCTTGCCTCCAGCGGAGACATGACAGCAAGCAAAATTGACCAATCATTTTGCTTGTGTCCTGCTTTCTTTTTCTTATTATCTGGAAAAATCGTGACCCTATGTGCCCTTAAAAAACCAAAACCATCTTTCACTTAATCTAGAAAAAATCGTGACATCTTGTGCCGTGAAAACCAAATCCTTCTTTCTCTTGATTCGGTAAAATATAACCCCTTGTGCCCAAAACCCAAAACCTTCATTAGGTGTATTGCTAGCCATTAAAAACCCTTTGAGGAGAATAGGTACTAGCTCAACTGTCTGATTCTATTATCTTTTACTCCTTGAGAATTCTGCTTATGGTACTCCTTCAATAACCTTTTGTTCTAGAAATTCTGATAAGGTTTCTTAGTCGAATCTGCATTGTCCTGATATTCCATCTACTTATCCAAGTATAAAACTCATGTCTGTTCTATACAATACTGGCCATCCACGATTTCCTGAACATTGTAGCCTGTTTTGTACTTGTTGCTTTCTATATTATAATCAAGTTCATTTGCTTTGTGGTCTGTTGGTGCAAGTTGACTGATGTCACTGCTCGACAATTAGTCCAGAGGCTCTAGATGTCATAGAGAGGTGCACCTTGAGTCTTCTCCAGCATTGTGCCCAGAACACCGGCCATCCACCTGGACTTGAGCACATCATTGGGGTCCAGATACTCAGCCCCGAACATAACATAACAGCCCAGCAGCTCTGGTTACAGCGCATTCCGAGCATAATTCCCTTTCTCTTTTATTGAGCTTTCTCTTTCTCTTTCTTTGTACTTCAGACAATTCAGCACATGCTGTCTTTCCCTCTGATTTGCTCTCAACATGGTCGATCTTGGAAATAGCTATTGTAGTGTTGGTTGCAAGACTGAAGGGTTGAATGAGATACAAATGAACAGTATTATGAATTCACCATGGACTTTGTCATACTCTCAATCATGGCGGGCAGGAGTACCTTCAAGACCCTGAAGGGTCTATGAAGCTTTGCATCTAATTTCTTACATCGCCTTCTAGTTGGAAGGTTCATTCCATTTGGCATAATGAAATCATCCACTGAATACTTCGGAGGTTCCTCATGTCATTTATTATGGTATTTCCCATTGTTCCGTGCACTCAATCTGAGCTCGTAAACATAAGTATACCAATGCTGGCTAGCCAGTGAATGTAATTCCTAGGTACTGAAATCTTCACTTCCGCTTTGATGGGCCAATAAATTTGAAGATCAAATGAAAATTGTTCAAAGAATGGAGACATTGCAATTTTGATTGTGAGAGTGTTATTGTAGACATACTTTACTATCAGTAACATCTTGAACCAATTATTCTGCATGTAATGGCAGTATTTCTGTAGATAGCATTTCAACATTTGGTTTACTCTTGCCATTTGTCCATCTATTGTTGGACAACATTTGTGTGCTACTGTAATCAAGATTGGTTATCACTGTTACCAGTTCATTATGGAATGTTATGGCAGTTACTGCTCCACCACATATATTGTATTATGGTATATCATGGCTTATGGGGTGCAACAGTGAATTAGTATATGGTTTTTCCCATAATGGGAGTTTTATGTGTGTTATGGGAGGGTTACCATATGTTATTGTAAATAATAACCATTTACTCATTGTGAAAAATAAGTTGAAATATGAACTGACAGTATATACACTGTTGGATGAATTAATGAACAGACTGTGCCATACTTGGTATAATGATGGTAGCATGTCACAGCACTCAGGTGGGAGGGCTTTCATTGTGTCAGTCTTCACAGTCACATGTTAGAGTCAACAGGTATGATTGTCTGACCCTACTGTGACTGTAGTTGCTTGATTGACTATCTACAAGGCCATGAAGACCACATATATATATTCAGTTTCCCATGTAAATACTTACCAGTTGTTCTATCGTTATTGTGCTAAATCTCATCTGTCAGTATTCATAAGTTTTAGCACCACTGAGCATTCAGCTGAGTTCCGTTGGCATATCAGTCCATATTCTATTGGATGTTTGGAGGCTGAGGTGGATATTCTATGTATATTTGCAACACTTCCACCTCTTTTTTCACTCTGTAGGAAGACTTTAAATCTGTACATAAAATCATTCAAGCTTTTCCAGACTATATTCACATCATCCATAGGAACCAAATTCTAAAGAAAGAGAATCACCAGTACATTATCAAAACCCTCCTCCTGATGATGACTGCGGTTGGTACGGAGAGAGTACAATCGGACATTGATATGGGGCACCCAGCTTGCACAGTGATATAATAAGTGATGAAAGTGATATGAAATGGCAGTCTAAAGGCGGTAGATATGTTCCCTAAGAACAACTGTTATTGTGTGCTAAAAATAGTAGTGAATCATAAAAAGAAGTAAACCTATAATCTTGAATCTATATTCTCCAAATTCATTCAATTCACGGTTCCATGAATATCCATCAACTTGGTGAGCATTCAATATCATCATCTCTTTATGATGTGTTAGCTTTGTGGCTTCTATTGTTGTCATTTTTTGTACGTTCTTGGATATGTGCATTTGTGGGTTTGTGCTTTTGTGGGATTGTGGGATTGTGGGATTGTGGGATTGTGAAATTGTGGGATTGTGGGATTGTGGAATTGTGGGATTGTAGGATTGTGGGATTGTAGAATTGTGGGATTGTGGGATTGTGTGATTGTGGAATTGTGGGATTGTGGGATTGTGGGATTGTAGGATTGTGGGATTGTGTTTGTGTGAGTTTGTGGGATTGAGGGATTGAGGGATTGTAGGTTTGTTGGTCTGTGGGTTTGTGGGTTTGTGGGTTTGTACATTTGTAGGTTTGTATATATGTATGTTATTTGCGTGTACAGTTGTGTCATTGTGCTTTTGAATGTTTGTGTATTGGTGTATTTGTGAATTTTTGTCTTTGTCTGTTTGTGCCCTTGTACCTTGGTGCCTTTGTGCAATTGTGCCATGGTATCTTTGTATTTTTGTGTAATTGTATGTTTATGTGTTTGTGCGTTTGTATTGGTGTATTCAGTACTGCCTCCAGTGTGTAAGTATTTGTGTATATTTCTGTGTTCCAAGCTCAAATCATATATCATAGTCTTTGTAAACTAGGCTGGTGAGAATGTTAAATGGTATATATTGAGTAGTACATTCAATATCTATTTCGGTAGTTGGTATCATTGATGATCAGTGATCATATGCTGCACATTTCTTGGTGTACAATGATTTCCTTCTATGCAGAAAACAGCCAAATTGCGACTTCTGGCAAGGGCATGAGTGATAAATTATATTGCATTTGTGGGTTTTCGATAAACATGTATATTGATATGCTTGTCCTAGCTTTGAATGACACAGTTTGTAATAGTTGTTGCAGTGGATCGGTAGTGGTAAGGTTTCATCATGGGTGTTGCAGTCAGAATTGTCCTTGCCAAGAATAATTGATTGGTTTTATAAACATTTGATGCTATCGTGTGTTCAAACAGATTCTATACATATACCCAACAAAATGGTTTTCATCAGTTTCCGGAGTCAAGTATAGATGGTTGTTTGATGTAGAGGTATCAAAGAACTATGATGGTTTAGTAATCTTTGAACACTGTCTATTTTTGATAATTTAGTTTTTAAAGATTTCGTATTCCAGCGAGGTTTGATATTGTAGGTGATTCCCTCAATACTCAGTATTATCCTGCTTCATAATTGAATTTAAGGGGGTCAATCTGTGTAATCATATTTCATCACAAAAAGTTCAAGAATATTTGCTATTATCGTGCTCTGCCTGAGGTGAATTTGGATCTCAATTCACTGAACTAGTCTGAAATCAGGCAGATGCCAGCTCTGGCAGATTTTTGAGATAATTACGCAAAAGATATCCCATCAAGCGGTGATGAAGTTCTTGGCGGATAGTGACTTCGGGAAGATTTTGCCCAAGCAAGTAGAGGAGTGAAATTATTTGGGGCTCATTGGTTTGGCGGTTTCTTATTGCTGTGCTGTTCTTATGTTTTTATCCATTATTTCATTTGTCTGATGCATGGGTAGGAAGCTATATTCCAGCAATATTGTAAGGACGAATACGGGCTGGTAAGGCTTCGTATTGGCTCGTATGTAAATTGGGGTCGGTACCGTTGCAAACGAGAATAAGTGATTTAGTATGATTGTTTATAAGTAGGATAATTGCTACCGTACGATGGCAGCCATGCAGAGTCCACTTAAGGTTGGTGCTTACTCAGCCTCGGCTCTTAGCCTTGCTGGCAGCCGCAACCCAAACCGTTAAGGCCTGACCTCTGCCGTTACATCATCCTCCTCTCTCGGCGCAGACCTCTTGGGCTGCTAAATATATATATACATGAAGAAGAAGTAAGATCCAGGTTCGTGCACCTTTGTATAGACTTTGCACGTCATCATAAGTCCCTCAATCGATTAGAGCCAATCAGGCAGCCTCACGGCGGATTCGGTGCACGGAGAAATCCACCTCCAGCGGTAGGTGGTAAAGCCCGTGCCGACGCCATTTGTACCGGGCCGAAATCCATAAGAAGAGCAGAATCAAGAAAAGGGGAAACTCAAAATCGCCAATTCCGGCCAACTCTTCCAATCCTTCGTGTAGTGGTTTTCCAATTACCTTCGGGATTTATCCGGATTCTCCCGATGGAACCCATCGACTAACCCTTGAGCATTCTCGAGGTTTTCCGCCGGCTCCCAGCTCGTTCGGATGGAGTTGTAGCCTGCCCACTGCACTAAGTAGTGGAGACATCGGTAACGTCGTATAGAGTCAAGGATTCGTTCGACCTCCCATTCGTCAGAATCGTTGACTATCGTCCGCTGAGGCTCTGATGGCGGTTGGCCGGCAATTGGTGGTGTGTATGGGTCGAGCAGAGAAACGTGGAAGACGTCATGAATTGGCATCATTTTCGGAAGGTCTAGTTTGTAAGCGTTCTTGTTGATGACCTTACTCACCGTATATGGGCCTGCTCTCTTATAATCCAGTTTCTTAGACGGCCTCATCGTACGGATGTTTCTCGTCGAGAGCCAAACTTTATCTCCGACCTCGAAGGTGACTTCTTTGCCTCCAGCATATTTGGCCTGCCGCTCCTGGGCCTCCATTAGGTTCTCTCGGAGTGTTTGGTGGGTCTCGGCTAGCACCGCCGTCATCGCGTCTGCTTGGATCTCCGACCTCATGTTGGAAGGGGCCTTCGGAGCCTTGAACTGCAGGGTCGGATGGTTGTTGTAATTGGCCCAGAAGGGGGTCATTCTCGTCGAGTGGTGTACGGAGTTGTTGTATGCAAACTCGGCCAATGGGAGAAGCTCAACCCAGTTATCCTGCTCGTAGTTGCAAAAGGCTCGGAGGTACTGTTCCATCATCTGATTCTGCCTCTCCGTCTGGCCGTCCGTCTGTGGGTTGAAGGCTGTTGAGAGTCGGTGGTCAGTGCTCATATGGGAACATACCCTCGTCCAGAATCAGCTCGCAAATTGGCCTCCTCGATCGGTGACGATGTTGTCAGGCACACAATGCTTGCAAATGACGTGCTCGAAGAAGAGCCTGGCCAGTTCCGCTGAATCGACGTCCTTTCGGCATGGCAGGTAGATTGCCATTTGCATTAGCCGATCGACAATGACTAAGATTCCCGTATACTCGGATGCAGTTGATTCCGGCAAGTCGGTGACAAAATCCATTGTGACGCCTGCCCAGGGTCGTGTCGGAGGTGTCAAGGGCATCATTGTGCCGTGTCGAGCATGCCGTGGGGCCTTGACACGGTGGCAAACTTCACAGCTGCTGACATACTTCCTTATGTGCGCGTCCATTGCGGGCCAATAGAAGTCCCTAGAAACTAGTTCAGTGGTCTTCAGCGCTCCGAAATGTCCTGATTCGGGGCTATCGTGGAAGAGACTAATCACTCAAGCGCGAAGCATGTTGTTTGCAAGAACGTAAATCCTCACTTCGTAAGCCAGAGCTCCAGCGACGACCTTCCATTGGTTCTCGTCTTCAGGGGTGTTTGACATGGGCGAGTCGACTATCTTCGCATTCACGTCGATTGCCAATGTGTCGGAAGACAAGGCCTTCTGAATCGCCGGTAGGAGATCATCGTACGGTTCAACTTCAGGTGTAATGGCCCTCACTGCCAGTGTTGCCAAGAGTCGCCCAATGGGCTTCTCATAGCCTTGCTCGTAGTAGGGCCGCCTAGACGGTCCGTGAGGCGGGGTTTTTGACACCCTCCATGTGCTCGATACTGAAGTCGTACGCCGAGGGAATTTCTGACCACCTAGCTTGTCGCCGTGAGAACACTTTGGAAGTTTGGAAATACTCAAGGTTCTTATGGTCACACCGCACTAAAATCTTGTGCCTGGCTACTTCAAGATAGTGACGCCACTGCTTCATGGTCTCGACAATGGCGAGGAGCTCACGGTCATACGTGTCGTAGTTCTGCTCTGCTGGCGAACACTTCCGCGAGTAAAAATTGACTGGTCGGAGGGTGCCAAACCTGTCATACTGGTTCAGGATCCCCGCGATCGCGAAGCCACTCGCATCGGTCTGAAGGATGATTGGCATTGCTGGATCGAAGGGCTGTTGAATCAGTGCCTCTGTGATGGCCCTCTTGAGTTTTCGGAATGCGAGTTCGGCATCTCACGGCCATTCCCACTTCGGCTTCCCTGGCGATTTCTTTAGCAGATTTGATATGGGTGCCGTTACCTTGGCATATTCCGGATGAACCTCCGATAGAAGTTGTGAATCCGAGAAGGACCTGCACGTCCTTGATCGACGCTGGGGTCGGCCAATCCTCGATTGTTGATATGCGATCCGACTCCATGCTCACACCATCGGCACTGATAACAAAGCCGAGGAAGCCGATCTCCGAGACTCTGAATTGGCACTTCTCTGCCTGCAATAGAGTCCGTACTCCTGGTGTCGCTGCAGCACCTTTCGTACGTGCTCTTCGTGCTCCTTCTCGTTGGTGGAGTAGATGAGGATGTCATCGAGGTAACACACGGTAAAGTCTTCGATATAGGGCCGCAGACAGTCGTCGATGTAGGCCTGAAAAGTAGCTGGGTATTCATCAAGCCGAAAGGCATGACACGATACTCGAACTGGCCGTATCGGGTTCGGAATGCCGTCTTGTACTCGTCTCCCTCCTTAATTTGTATCAGGTGATAAGCACCACGGAGGTCAAGTTTCGTGAAGAATCTGGCACCACCAACACGGTCAAGCATCTCTGAAATAAGTGGAAGGGGGTAGCGGTTCTTAATCGTGCCCGCGTTCAAAGCTCGGTAGTCCACACAGAGTCTCAGGCCGCCGTCTTTCTTTTTTGCGAATAGTTCGGCGCTGCCGCCGGTGATGACGACCGTTGTATAAACCCGTTGGCTAAGTTCGTCTCGATATAGGCCTTTGGAGTCCTTAACTCAACCTCCGACAGGTTATAGATCCGCCCATACGGCAGCTTGTGCCCGGGCTCCAGGTCAATCGCATGGTCAATCGGACGGTGCGGCGGGAGTGTCTCGGCCTTGGCCTTGCTAAAGACCTCCACGAATTCTCGGTATTTGGCGGGGATGTGCCCGCCATCGTCTGTAGGCACCAAATCAGGTGACCGCCTCTCTCCATCTGTATATGTTAGCTGTGCGTTCCAATACGGACTGAAGTGGAGGAGGGTAGGCATTCCCAGGAGTAGAGACTTCCGCCGGCCCGTCACAATGGAGCATGGCCGTGGCGTCTCGTCCTCCCTTCGTGTCTCGGCGAGCCGGTAGCAGTCATTCAAACACCGTCAATGTGTTACTCTTCTGCCGCAACTACCGCCGCTGCTCCTGCTCGCAAGGTGTGTACCAGGGGCTTCTCTCACTTTTGGTGATGCCTTCCGTGGTCGCACCCAACAACCCTGTGCAATCGCCAAGTCGTATGGCGAAAGCCTCGAGAATCTCGTCGCTAGCTAAGAGAGACTCGAATGCGGTGGCTCCAAGTAGGTGTATGTCTGGAGGCTTATTCTCTTCACCGCCCTTATGCAGTGAGCCTTTGCCCTCCGCCTGCGAAGGTTCCGACGTCGCCGCCGGTGATGCCTGGGAGTCTCCACTTGGGGTCCGAAGAGTCAAAAGTCGACCAGAATTCCAGTCGATGTCCGGGTTTCTCGCCTTGAACCAAGGCAAGCCTAGCACTAAGTCGTAAGTTTTCATCGGAACGACTAGCACCTCCGATTCGTTAACTGGAGCCAGTTGCTGAAAATACTGAACCGAGAAGCTGGTTTTTCGGCTCTCCTTCGCAGACATCATCATTTGACCGTTGAGGCCCTGGGTGGAGGTGAATGCGGGTTCGTGTCTTAGCCCAAGTCGCTTGAGCAGCCTCGGTGCCATAAAGATGCTTGTCGTGCCGCAATCAATGAGTGCTCGAACGCGCTGTATCTCACCGTGTCGATCCCGAATTTGAACTTCGTGAATGATGTGCGATGAATCTGGTTTCTCTGTACCACATAAGTATTGACTGGAAAAGAGAGCCCTGGGTGGCTCCAAAATAACTCTCGATTTGAGGGTTAATCGGTGGGGTTGGATCTCATCTATAGTTGCCAACAACGCCCTCGTTCCTAACATCTCCAGCCCCAACTCCTGCTCGTCCAGCCTCTCCGCCGGGCTAGGTGCCGGGAGAGGTATGTGAGTTTTTTGACTGCTGGGTGTCAAACGATTTTTGACGTTTCACCTGGTGTCCGCCTCCACCTGGGTTGGAGTCTAGTTCGGGCAAATTTGGCCTGCTGTACCTGGTGCAGTGGTGAGTTTTATGATCTTTGCTTCCGCACCGTGTGCACTGCTGGTTGGCCTTTCGGTTTTCGTAGACGTCTTTTGAGGTCCAGAGTGCCGGCGGTAAGTTGGAACGATTGGCTCCTCCGCCGGCCTTTCCGTATTTGTTGGACTTGCCGCCACCTCCGCCTGACGATTTCTGGGTCTG
This sequence comes from Trichophaea hybrida, assembly GCA_015178995.1. Classification (NCBI taxonomy): domain Eukaryota; kingdom Fungi; phylum Ascomycota; class Pezizomycetes; order Pezizales; family Pyronemataceae; genus Trichophaea; species Trichophaea hybrida. The sequence goes on along the minus strand of WHVE01000427.1, from coordinate 28,835 downwards.
TGCGGTTCCCGATGGTTCGGAGATGGATGGCCGGTATGTTCGTTTTCCGCCTTTATTTGACGATTCCGGCTTCTGTTGACCGCCGGGTTTCTTTCCGTCGCTCTGGGTGTATATGACCTCCGAAGCTGCGGCCTTGTCGAATAGCTCTTCGACTGATTCGAATCGTCCAGATTTCGGGGTTATCGGCCCGATCTTATTCTTGAGATGGTGCCGCAGCCCTCCCCAGGCCATATCATAGCATGCTATCTCCAGCTCCAGTACATTCCAACCGGTCTGTCTCCAATTAGCTTTAATACGATTTGCATAGGCTCTAACCGGTTCGTTTGGCAGTTGAATATATTCGTCCATCATCTTCATCACTGCACGAATGCGACGGTCTTTGTCTCCGTAGATCCGGTTGATCTCTTCCGCGAAGAGGTCGAAATTCTCCAAGCACGGATCTGAATCCGCCCGTAGGTCGCTAGCCCATTCGGCCGGGTCGGTCATTGGGGTCTGCCGCTGCGTAGGATCGCTATGGTTACTCCATGAATCGAGAAGAGAGATCGCGTAATGCACTTGATCGGGTCCTCCACGTGGGAATAGGTGCTTGTGAGAGTTGAAATTGGACCGTAGCGCGTCGAGAAACTTGTCTAACTCCTTTGCTCCACCGCAGAATCGCATAGGTGGAACCATGTCGAAAATCTTGGGATTCGCAGGAGTGGCAGTCTCCTGTTTGGCGCGTTCCAAGGCCAGTCGCTCCCTTTCGGGTTCAATCGTTCTTTCTCGGCTCTCAACCAGTCGGCTTGCTGATCCATCATGGCTTTGATTAATTTGTTCTGCGCCGACATCTCTCGGATGTCTTCGTCGGTGATGGCTGATCGGATGTTGTCGTAGTCATGAATGCCGGTAGAGTGCTCGGAGTCTTCGCCTTCGTCGTCCTCGTCGTCTTCGACCTCGGTTTCCAGCTCGGCCATCGGAGTGATGCTGATTCTAGGCCTCAGTGTTCGTCGGCTTCCCGACGTAGAAGCTGCTGCTTGGACCGTTTCTTCACTCCCGCGATCATCAGTGACGCGTAAATGAGTTCTAGTTGGTATCTTGGGGGGCATCTTGATGCTATTGAGTATGGAATTGACTTATTCAAGTCTTTTTTGAGAGTTTTCTGAGGGTTCTCCAGGCGTTGTATACGTGTCAGACGCGTCGAGAAAAAGGGGTAAATATCGCGAATTTCCGTGAGCGAAACGTGACCGCTGACTGAAAAGCGATTATGGTGTAAGGGCGAGTACGGGCTGGTAAGGCTTCGTACGGGCTGGTATGTCAATTGGGGTCGGTACGGTTGCAAACAAGAATAAGTGATTTAGTATGATTGTGTATAAGTAAGATAATCGCTGCCGTACGATGGCAGCTGTGCAGAGTCTACTTAAGGTTGGTGCTTACTCAGCCTCGGCTCTTAGCCTTGCCGGCAGCCGCAACCCTAATCACCAAGGCCTGACCTCTGCCGTTACAGTCTAGAGGGAAATGAGTGTACAAAAGCCGCTGTGTGGGTAACAGTATTCTGCAGCGCAACGAGTGAGTTCTTCGTTCTTTCAGTGTATGCCTTTACCCCAGATCTATCACTTTATCCTTGCACTTTCCTCACCCCATATTCATGCTCTCTTATAATGGCTGAGAACTACACCGCTTCATCATAGCGAGTGGAACCTGCACAAAGACGATGATACTCAGGACAACCATCCTCTTCTCACCGCCGTCGTTGCTCCAGGAAAATCCATCACGATGACGACGAGTACGAATTCCTCAAATATTCAACCGAAGTTGATCTTCTACCTTCCCCTTCGCCACCTCCTGCACCATCAACTGGACGTTTGAGAGTAGAGATCCCCGATCCGTACGGAGAATTGCTGAATCGCAATGAAGAGAGCCCGTGCATCGTCCCATATTTGTCACCTTCATCATCATCTCTATGGAAACGACCTTCCCAGGAGCATCTGACTCCACCTGCACAGGAGCCAAATCGTGCCAATGTACTAATAGTTACAGACACAGTGGAGGAGGGAGCTCTTACAAGGGCACCTAGCAAGCATAAAGTAATCGACCCCTGTCCGAACGAGTAATTTACTTGACATAATGTTGATATTCTTCACTTAGAAGCGCTCTCCTGCCGAGTATAGTAAGCTTGCACGCCAGGTGGCTAAGTCGCTCAGAGAAGTCATGACATACGAATCTATGATTGACGAAATTACAGGAAATCTTGCAGGCTCTGAATTCACCGACCAATCGAGCATCCTCGGTATCCCAGGCAGGATTCTTGACGTGATGAAGAATACAATCATCCACATCACATTGTTCAAGGACCTATTCGCTGGGCCGGCAACACGAACAGCACGGCTACATGTCTGGTGGTACGAAGGCTTAAAAAGTATTAGTCCAAGGGATGTTGGGATGAAGCCTACGCAACAATGGTTGGCAAGAGTAAGTGCTTCGTTCAAACGTGTTGGTTCTTTACTGACAAACAGTGCTTGTCCAAAATCACTACGGTTTGTAGTACATTGGCCCATAAGGCGAAACAGAGTAGTCAGTCACTTTATGAGCTGAATCATAAGCCGGAGACAGAGGTGTCGAGGAAAGTGGGCTGGCTGTTGGAGAAGGATAGGTTCACCTGTCCCCGTGCAGGTCGCGATGCATGTTGCCCTTGATTTGACCCATAATTCACTCTACTGATGGCTGAGATTTCATTAGGACTTTTGCTTCCGATTCGCCGCTCCTGAAGTAACGGAGCTTATCTACAGCACCTACTTCGGTCGGACCAGACAACTTGGAAATACCGATAGGCAGATGATCAGAATAATCCACCCGACCGTTTTTATCCTCGCTGCAACGGTGCTCTGGCATGCTCTGTCGGCCTATAAGACTGGAACCTACATACCTCCCCGAGACTTCTCACCTACTTCCCCGGCTGCTTGTATGTATCATTTCAAGTGTAGGACATCAGCAAAGTAAATTGACCGCTCCCGGAAGCCCCGTGACCCTCCGGAGGTTGCGGAGGTTGATTTTGAATCATGCACTCTGCAGAGCCTCTGGGATCCTCTGGGAGCCTTTGGGAGGACTGGTGCAAGGTTCTGGAGCATCCAGGAATGCTGGTGTAAGGTTCAAGACCCTCCGGAAGCGCCAGTGCATCGTTCTGTAGCATCCAGGGGCACCGGTGTAAGGTTTGGGAGCCTCCAGGAGAACTGGTAAATGATTCTGGAGTACATGAGAAACTTGTTTGTACTTGAGCGCAACCACCACATGCTAGAGTGGCACTAGTATTGGAATATAAGTGCTTAACATTATAATTTCAATTGATATCAAACTGTCTATACTATAAATACACTTGGACTAATACACAGGGGGACAAAAAACGGGCTTGGAGAGAGATGACAATATAGATCTCCAGTGTGCGTGGAGCGATATGACGAGATGGATTTCAAGTAGACATGAAGAGATTAACAATACAAATCGCCAGCAGGATTGGAGAGAGATGGACATGATAGATTTCGAGTGGTCTTGGAGGTAGTTGAAAGAGAGATGGACGAGATGGACATAGAGTGGGATTATGGTGGCTGAGCACATGTGAGTGTGAGAGTGACAGACTCTGAAGCAGTTGCGGTAAGTGAGGGTATTACACAACCTGAATGAATGGTGTGAGATCTAGCTTGGGAGATGTTGATGAAGTATCACAAAGCCAAGTGGAGAACTTCACTTGGGTAGAGGGCAGGGAATATACGCATCGTGCTTGACTGCACATATGGTGTTCGTTCGGGAGAGAACGAGTGGGTAGCTGCCATCGCCTGAACAAAGCGAGGCCAGGTGAGCGAGGGCGTGACGGAGTGGGAATACAATTGGTGCAAGACCTGTAGCTTGAAAGATGTTATCCCATGATCGCAAAGCCAAGTGGAGAACGTACCATTGCCAGAAGAGCAGTTGGTTTCTGAAGCCGGCTACAGATAGGAGTTCCACGGTGTAAGAGAGTGGTAGATCGAGCTGGCACAGATGATAGCTGGCTCATCATGTTAACCACCTGAAGACTGGCCATGCTCAGGGGGGGAACTTAACTCTTGAAAACCTGAATAGGATGAGGTTGGGAGAGGGGATAAGAAGGAAAGGAGGAGAGTTTGAGAGCAGCAGAGAGGCAGAAATGGACCTGAGAGTTCGGATTTGTATGCGAGAAACAAGGACTTGATGTGGTAAGTTGCATTCGTATTCTCATCTAATCTGTTTAATTGTCAATGGACTAGGCCTTGAAAGGCTTGGTTGGCCGAGATTGCACCTCCGATTTGGATTCCACCTGCGAGTTTGGGTTAGAAGATATGGCTTGCCAAGCAGATTAAACGAGTTGACAGGTGCAACTTACCTGTCCAAGATCTACTTTTTCACATACGAATCCAAGCTCTCAGATCTTTCTTGCATCTGTGGTCTCTCTGCAGCTCTCCAGCTTTCATCTAACTTCTCCATCTGTCCATCCAGTGGCATTCAGCTTTACCAGAGTTAATGGTCTCCTCTGCGGATTGCCATCCCAGCCAGCTCGCATCTATACCCACTCGATCGATCTCTTTCACATACTGTATGGTAGTTGTCACTGCAGCACGCTGCACAGGGAGACTGCACTCTATCCAAGTTACCTCCTTTATGCAGGTTTGCGATTGTGGAATAACATCACCCAAGCCAGGACATGCATGAATTACACTCGCACTCCGTCTTGCCCTCACTCTCTCCAGCCAGGTGCAGCTACCAACTCTCCCTTGATACATCAATTACACTTGCACATCACCTGGCCCTCGCTCTGTTCAGCCCACTGCAGCTACTGACTTACCCATATGACTACCTATCATGCATTTGCTGCCATGCACCGTATATGCAGTGTCTTCTCCCTAGCTATCTTAAGTTCTCCACTTGGCTTCTCCGTGTCTGCTTGCACATCATCACATTATCTCTCTCTGATCCAGCTTGAAAGTTGTCTCTCATCTTTCTTGTGTTTGTCCAACACCATATATATCATAGATATCAATAGAATAACGATTTCACCTTCATCAAAAGCCTGTGCAAACGTAAATGCGGGAACTCCACTGAGGGCTGGACATGCCAAAAGTACCATGCATCTCATGAGCATCTTACAACCGTTGAGCATCTCAGGAGCACCTGGGATCTCACAACAGTTGAGCATCTCAGGACAGTCTGAGATCACAAACACATTGAGCATCTCAGGAGCACCTGAGATCTCAAGAGCATTGAACATCTCAGGAGCACCTGAGATCTCAAGAGCATTGAACATCTCAGGAGCACCTGAGATCTCAAGAGCATTCAGCATCTCAGGAGCACCTGAGCTCCCATGAGGATTGAGCATCTCCGGAGCACCTGAGATCTCAAGAGCATTGAGCATCTCGAGAGCACCTGAGATCTCAAGAGCATTGAGCATCTCCAGAGCACCTGAGATCTCCAGAGCATTGAGCATCTCCAGAGCACCTGAGATCTCAAGAGCATTGAGCATCTCAGGAGCACCTGGGATCTGAGGAGTATTGGGCATCTCAGGAGCACCCTGGATCTTAGGAGTAGTGTTGGCAATGAACTGCAGCAGTTCGTGAGAATTGCCAAACTGGTTTGATTCGTTCGAACAGAATCCTTGCCAAGATTTTCGCTCAAACCCCACCAAATTCTCGCCCGAATTTCAAATAAAAATAAGTATGCGAGTTCTGGTTTGATCGGCTTGAAATTTATTTTATCTTGTAGGTAACTTCATGCGCTACAAGATAAAAAAAAATTCAAGCAAATCGGACAAGCACTCGCTTATGTCTTTTCGTTCGAAAATGAATGGTTCGCGAACTGCTGTGAGGTGAACCAGCAGCAAATCTCAGATCAAACTCGAATCCAATCCCTGCTGGGATTGTTGCAAACACTACTCAAGAGTATTGAACATCTGAGGTGCACCTGGGATCTTGAGCATCTCAGGACCAGCCAGGATCTCAGGAGCATTGAATATCTCAGGAGCACCTGGAATCTCAGAAGCATTGAGCACCTCAGGAGCACCTGAGATCTCACGAGTGCCATGGATCTCAGAAGCACCAGAAACCTTATAAGTCTGGAGCATCTCAGTAGTGCCGGATATTCCCGGAGCCCCAAGGACATCATAACTTTCCAGATACTCAGGAGAGCAGAGTATCTCTGGTGCACCGGGAATCTCAGAAGCCATAACCCACCCACTATCTCAGATGTATTGAACATGCTAGCACCAATTTTTGGACTTCTGAAACTCATGTCAGGTGTGCCGACATCTTGTGACATAGAGAACAAAACTCTCAAGCTTTCACAACAACTTGGCTAGAGCTCCATGATGGTCCAAAACTACTCAAATATTTCCAGGATGCTCCTGGAATACCTGCCCAAGCTCCCATTATCACATGGAGATTGGCTGAGAGCACCGGGACGGTCTCCAAGTTTACCATTTCTTCGGGCGGCTCCTGGAGTACCTTCCCATATACCGGAAGTGCCCAGGAGTGTACGGGAGTGTCCGGGATACTCCGGAAGCGTCCCGGAGTTAACACGACTACTCCAGGGTGATTTTGCATTTTCCTGATGGAAACACGTCTTATCCAAATCTTATTGACCCTGAGTCCATGGATTCCCAACAGCTCGGAGATTGAAATCTACTCAACCACAGCCTGTCTACCATGGATTGAAAGCAAAGTTAAAACACAAATTTATCCCTGCTCAACAGAAGAGGAAGCCAAAGCCCATGAAGCACAGTATGCAATGTTGAAACAGGATGACCGCAATATCATATGTTATACAGATAGATCTATGTTGCACAAAAACATTGGGGCAGGAACTGTAGTGGAAATTACTAGAAATGATATCATTCAAGCAACCTACCCAATGGGCCATCAACAGAAAGTTTATGACGCCGAATTACTTGGTATTCCTAAAGCTGCTCAGAAATGCTTTCAGATTTGTCAATGTAATAACATCACCAAAAGATATATATGGATTTTTACAGACAATCAAGCTGCCATACGACATCTCAATATCTTCAAACCCGCCCCTGGACAGTCCATGTCCCTGGCACTCTCCAATAGTGCCAATGACCTCCATACACTCAAAACTACGATCACAGTACAATGGGTTCCTGGCCACACAGATGTACCTCCAAATGAGCTTGCTGATAAGTTGGCAAAATAGTTCACTCTTGAAAAACCACCTACATACTATAACACCTCCTCATCGTACTTCAAGAGGGCAACCCGAGCAGCAAAAACGCAGGAATGAGACGATTGGTGGGGGAGGCATCTAGCAAAAAGCAAGAACTATATTGGAACTTTCTGCATGAAACCAGACAATATTGTCACAAGTGGAAACCGGCAGTTTGCATCTACTGTCACCCAACTACAAACCGGACATGGATCTTCCGCAGTTATCTATACCAAATCCCAACTAATTCTATTGATTCCCCTCACTGCCCATGTTGCCATGGAGGTACTCAGTCGCCAGAACAGCTTCTTCTAAGATGCCCCTTACTCCAATGCGAAAGACAAACAATGCGGAAGAACATTGGAGTAGTGTACCCTTGATACCTCTGGAAGCATCTTGTGTATACAGATAAAGCAATGCAACCTTTGAAACATTTTCTGCACGACACACATATATCCACTCAAAGATGATTCCTGGGCCAATTCCATAATGATGAACACCTTGGGCAGGGTAACATCCAAATTACAGGCCAGGGAACTGTCAACGATATGGTGGAGGAACATCAGAGTGAGATTGGAGGGGATGATGGGGAGGATGACGATGAGGAGGAAGGAGAAGTAGAGAATTGTGAAGAGGAAGAAATTTGAATGGGAAAGGGAGGAGGAGGGTAAACACCAGGGGGAGAACCCGCATGATATGCAGGACCAAGCCAAATGAGACCGACAGATATTTTTACATTGTATGAAGTGTGTTACAGACTGCTATGATTTATTGGAAATTCCTTTGTAACTAGAGCATGGGTGACAGGAAACTGCGGAGTGGTGCTACCTAGCCAGGGGTTTTTTGTTTTTCCTTTGTTCAGTTTCATTTGTTGTTTTTGTTCATGGTTATTTGTTTGTACCTTACCGGCCATAGCCTGCGGGCACCATGCTGTATGATGAATAAATAAATAAATAAACATGTAAGGCCAGATGAATCCCTAATTTGTATCATGCTAATCTTCAGGCCCATCGGAATGAACTGGACAATGTCGAAGATGACGATGATCAACACCGAGAGCATGACAACTATTCCACCACCAGTTCGAACTCAGATGATGACGAGCTGCTGTCAACTCATGAATGGAATAGACGCAGTTGCAACACAGGCTCAAAAGGCCCGAAAAGTGCTCGCTCAGATACCGTCCAGGTGACTGTCCAGCTCCAAAGAAAGAAATCCAATTCAAACCTCGGGAGTACCAATAGAGACCGTTTTCGGTTGTTGATGTGCTCACAATCACCTCAAGGCACTCCACCTCGATCTCCTAGCCAAGATACGACGTTCCTCGTTCTAGTGGCCCATGCCAAACGGTGGCCTGCAAGGATTCAGGATTCCTTAGCCGCCCCTCCACCTATTGAAGGCGTGTCGGGGACGAAGAGCAACAAGGCTTGCAAGGTGCAACTCCATAACAAAGCAGCTTTCGATTTAGCAAAGGACTTCTTGAAATCTGTTCTGTATACTGAAAACCCCTGGCCAGCCTCTCAAGAGGACGAATTGGACATTTGTGATAAGGCATGGGATAAAGCCCTTGACGCCGTGATCGTCCAACAGAGAGCTGTTAGCGCACTTAACGGCATGCAACGCATGTGGGAGCACCCCAGTAGACCCAGCAAGCACATCGATGGCCTGACACGTGGAATTGTGAGTTTCCGAAGTATTCTCCAGGTTTCAAAGTTTGATAATACTAATGTTCAATGAAATACAGTTGCGGGGGATAACCAGGGATATGCGGGGTCGACTAGTCGCTACAGCGAGGCTCATGGTGACTTCACTGTACTCGTTGAAGATAGAAGGGAAGCTTCTATGTCCACAGCAGGTTGCCGCTTTGCTGAATGATGACTCTTGGATTGGGCAATGGGAAAATGTCCCGAACGGTACAAAGACAGTCCAGTGGTTTGTGAGAAGCGAGCCCGCCGTGCTGATCGTTGCTCACTTCTTCGCTTCCAACACCTACCTTGGCAGACGAAAGCATTGCAACACCTTTTGGGACAAGCGAGTGACTTTCCAATTGATTTGCTTGGCTGTGACTGCACTCAACTGCGCCTTGAGGGACTGCGACAAAGGAACGAAGAGCGAACCCTCTCAGGACTTCCGCAGGGAGATATCAAGCCGTCAGTGTACCCCCTCGATCCCGTAATTCACGGCTACTTACATTTCATACAGCCTTGTACGAGAGATACTGGAGACAGTGGAATTCCATTGGTCCTGGTCACCAGGCGGCCATAATTGAGCATATGAGCAGCTATATGAACCCAAGAATTGCAAGCTCTACCGAGCACTGGACCCGTTATGTAGTACCAGATGCACCAGGGGAGGAAACGAAAGACCTGGCAGCTGTGTTCAAGTGAGAGTCTGTTTCTCGGGGGTTGTGTTTCTCAGGGGTTGTGTTTCTTTAGTCAAGGTCATGTTGAGGCGCTGCTGGGGCGCAGCGTGGATATATATTGTTTTAGTTGATAGCGGCAGGCTGCAGTAGATGAATGCCAAAGATGTATGCGATGCTACAGGTGCATCTGAAAATGGGTGACACACCATGATTCCATCTGGAAATTAAGAAATTGATCCAGGTGCACCTGAGTGATCCTAGAACGTACCAGAGCTCAACAGAGAGCTCAGAAGTGGCCACGGAGAACTTTGCTGCGCCTCGGAAATATCACGGAGCACTCTTAGAGGCATCAGAAGTGGTTACGGAGTACACTATTGTGATACAGGAATCTCCCGGAGAACCCTTACAGGCCTCAGAAGTGGCTACGGAGTACACTTTTGCAATTCAGGAATCTCCCGGAGCAGCTTCAAGGCCTCCGGGATACCAAGGAAGTGTGCTGAGGCTGCATTCGCCGGTCCCAGAGGACTCCTGGAAGGTCTGCAGAGTGCGTCATTCAAAATCAACCTCCGCAACCGCTGGAGGGTCAGGGGCTTCCGGGACCGGATGATTGACTTTGCTGATGTAGGGTTCTTTCGATCCATGGTTCAACAACTTTCCAGCAACCTAACACATCGCCAGTGGCACCAATACAACACTGCTCATCAGCAGTGCCGCTATCTCAAATCTGTTCGTCATCAATGATGGAGATAGTGTCCAGCCCATTACACCACAGAGCTGATACACCAGACAAATTGCCACGCCAATGTGTGAAATTGTCATCACCTTCACGCAAGACTATCATCCAGAATCCTGAAGTCCCCATAACTGCCTGCAGTACAGTGGCAATTACTAACAATAAGTACCGGGCAATACTCAAACATTCAACACGAACCATTGAGTGTCATATTCTGCAGGGGAAACCATTCTTGACCAATGAAGAAATAGCCTTGGTAATTGCCTTTACAACTCAGGGAATTGCCAGTACTAAGAAAAATGATTGCCAGGAAGTTAATGATTCATGGCAGGATACGGAAGAGGTGTACGGTTTCAAGGTTTTGTGGTATGTACACCAGAAGAAGTCCACTACATATGTACGTGACTTCAACAATTTGTTGCGTCGCTGACGCGACTCTACAACTGGATACAATCATGCTTCAACTCCGTCCGATCGTCAATAATTGGCATAGCCAAGATCATAGTCGGATTGCTTTACAACCTCGACACTGGTTCCTGCGACGCTGACATACTCTTGATCGTTTGGCATCTCCTCAAGGATGACTGGTTCATTTGCATACTTCAGGATCGCGAGAAGTCATATGATGTGCGTTATCGGTATGCTTCCTTTCTATCAATGTTCCAAAATGACACGACAATTCAGGACGTTGCTTCGGCATTCCGTGCCGAAGAGATACCACATTTGCTTCATCATCGTTATTTTGAACAAATCTGGAAAAGGGGAGTGCTGGCCCGAGGCCAGTACGATTGGATTCGTGAGACCGTCACGCCAACTCTCATAGTTCTCTCAGCAACTGCACTGCAGTGGGCACCAGCAGAGTATGTAAGTACCGAGGGCAAGACTCCTAACGGACACATGAAGCCATCTCCACAGCTTCCATTGTCCCAGGAGAACGTCATTCGTAGGTTTAAGTCGTTCCGTCTACTATGTGCGTTGTACTGACAACTCAAGCATTATATATCAGGCATATGGAGCGCTGCAATGGCTTGCCCGGAAAGTATGGTGACTGAGTGAAGATTGGGATCAAGAATCAGTTAAACCGCCTGATTGTTGGCAAGCCAACTCAGCCAGTTGCTCCTCCACCGCCAGTGCCTGCCGTCAACCTTGCAGCCATCAACAGTTTTCTCGAGGATGACACCGAGGTGGAGGAGGAACCAATGTACCAACATCTTGCTGACATACCCGTTGCGAATGACTTTTGCTATATTGCACATGGACTTGACAATGAGGAACATTGTCTCGACGACAAGCATGATGGTGACAACCAATTGCATGATGGTGACAACCGATTCCATGATGGCTATCGATCTGATCAAATTCGTCACTTGGATTCTCATATTGAGTATTGTGAAAGAGCAGGGGAATCTCAGGGCGATCGTGGGAGTCAGCTGCACTATCATCCAATAGTAGATGACTCGGATGACGATGGTGAGCCACTTCCAGATGAAGAATGTCAGGTGAGGAAGCAGTTAGAGGTGGAGAAGAGCGATGAGGTGGAGGAGGAGGTAGAGGAGGCAGAGGGGGCAGAGAATGGGGGTGAGGAGACAGATAGTGTGAATGGCTATAAGTAGGAACGGTATTACAATGTAGACAATTGTTATGGTAACTCTTGACGTTGTTGTGTGGCATAGATAGTGCAATTCAACCATATATCATCCAAATCTGCTGTCATGACAGTGTCAATTCTGAAGAATACCACTGCAATTGGAGGTGACGATACAAAAGTTGAAACTGATCAAATGCAGTATCGGTTGGAAGTGACTGACATGAAGTGCGATGTATATTGAGCAACGAACAGAGTTGCCATGTTAATTGCCAACGTTGTACAGTATAAGACATAGAGATGAGAAATGGCAATGATGGCGGAGTGTGTATGGAGCGACATACGAAGTTGCACAGTCAATCAAGCCGATTGGATAGTAAGTTACGTAGTGCATAGGCGTCGTAATGTAATGTGTAATCACTTACTCAATATCAATTGGCGATTGCCATAACCGTGTCATTTAATTGGAATGGCAATTTGACGAGTTGCCGCTTCAACCGGGACTGCAGTTGTAAGCACCAAGTCGATGACACTCACCTAGGTAAGGGTGCAGTTGCGTTGGGAGCCTAGGTAGGCACCAAACGCAATTGGAATATTTTGCAGATGTAATCTGATATGTGCGTCAGCAACGTCATTATGAGTGCAGAATAACCTTTGGGATGCCTGGTAGAAGCTTATGCTTCTACACGTTGTCAAAAGGAACTCTCCGCAACGATCTACCGAGATCGGCTCTGTTGCAATGATTTGTGGTTTTGCAAACACCCACCTATAGTGTTTGCAACGGTTCCGGGTTACCCGGCCATGGTCCGGGTTGGAACCGGAACCGTGCCCCCAGGTCGGTTCTGGAACCGCCAACGAACCGAACTGCCCAATCACAAGCGGTTCCAAACCGGACCGGAGCCCCGGGTCCGGTTCTGAAACTGCCATAGAACTGAACCGCCCAATCACAAGTGGTTCCAACCTGGAACCAAACCGAAACCCACTGGGTTTTGGCGGGTTTTACCTACAGCAGAGCCTCATTTTTTATCGGACCCAATAATCACAGCTTTTCTGCGCCAATTAAGTATTTGAGTTCTCATTGGATCGTGACATGTTATATGTGTAGATTATGCAGTTTTTGACGCTCTTTCACCTCCGGCTCCCCAATTTGTGATACAATTAGTATTCGTTGAGTCGCGGTGAAATAAAGCCGACAATGCGTCAAAAATTGACTGTTTTTTGCAGCGACTGAACGAATACTAATTGTATGGTAAATCGGAGAGCGGGAGATGAAAGAGCGTCAAAAACCGCATAATTTACCTATACAACATGTCACGATCCAATCAGAACTCAAATACTTAATTGGAACGATAGTTCCAGAGAAGAAACATACCAAAACCCGGCGGGTCCGGTTCGGTTCCAGGTCGGAACCGCTTGTGATTAGGCGATTCAGTTCCTTGGTGTTACAAGAACCGAACCGTTGGCCTCGGTTCCAGGTTTGGAACTGGATATCAGTGCCAGTTCAGGTTTGGTACAGTTCCGGAACCGGCACGGACCCGGACACGTAATTTGGAACCATTGCTAACACTACCCACCTTGGTGGATTAAGTATTATTGAGATAGTACTATACACACATATCATAGTTATAGAAAAGTACTGTCTCGCCTCACTCATATACCTCTGGCGGGAAATACTCATCTATAAAAGACCACCTTAAACTGCTGTTTTAACACAACGATCAAGCTTTAGTAACAATCCACAGTTGGAACGACAATAGCAGAAAATCACCTGAAATATTATTAAGTTTTTACATTCAGAATATTCTATTATCTATGTCGGAATACGCACGTGAAGACATCATCATCTACAATCCCATCTATTTGCACCAATATTGCCAAACCGAATTCTATCGCAACTACTTGTTCGACTTTTTGCGATTCAACAATTCTGTGGACGATTACTTCCACTTTGGCGAAACTGGCGAGTATTCCTCGCAAGTATCTTACGACGAGTCTTCAGAAGACTACCTACAAGACTCCTACGATTTCTAGGGTAGCAGCTGTACCTTGCGAATGCCAGTATACCGCCATACACCACAAAGACTACGACAAGCTACCATCAAAATACACTTTTTCAGTTTCATCTTAGTCATCAAGGTCAGACTATATCGACACCGAGTACGACAATATCAGTCTGCATCCACACACGCAGGAGTACCCCCGTGATATGTTGTGTGTATCAGACATCTTGTGAATTGCAAAAATGGTCATGAAGTTGAAGGACACATATAGTATCTCCATGCTGATGGCATTCCACTGGGAGGGTAAACCAAGTAAATCAACTATTGTATATTGTGTTTCAATTACTTTTCATTCTTCTCAATCTGTCAGAAGTCGAGAATTGCTATTATCATAGATAACCAGACCATTTCATTTGTGTAGAACTGAATGTTATTGGCAATGCAGCTGAAGTCTTACCAAAGATAACTATGGAAGCAACTTGCAGAGCTGCACCTTAACATGAGCAGAGCTATCCACTTGCATTAAATTACAATCTATTCAACTGCCCTATAATATAAACCTGCAGTGATAGTCTTGGTGCTTCACCTACTGTTTCTGTTTCTGTTCCTCTTCAGCTCTATTTGCATTACAGTTGAATAAACTTTGAACACAATCAGGTAAATTAAAAATCAGGCCTTTGACTGAGTAGAGCAAAGCTCATGTATGACTTGAACAAACAACTTCAGGGTAAACCGAATGTTACACTAAAATCCCCCTCCTTCGGTTATTTCGACTAATACCCTGAAGTAAACTTCAAAGCATAATTTACTTCCTTCCTCGAACCCCGATGCTACGATCTCGCGCCCGTGCAGACCGCCGCAAGTTACGTACTCTCTTCAAGAATCTTAGCCGGCTCAGATCCGAACGACAGGTCTCGCTGACCGAAGTGTCCATACCTGGTTCTGTGAAAGAATCAACGCCACCGGAACGAAAATGGATTTCTGTTGAGGAGATCATCAACGCCCCCTTGGGAAAAGATGAATCGAAAGTGAGAATTTTTCAAGAAGTTGTAGAATCGTCTGTTTTTGTGCGCCCCAAAAGTCAGTACCCGAAACGGAAATACCAACCTCGAAGAGGAAAACATCGGTGATTGATGCCGTTACGGGAATGGATACAATCTTTTCTTCGGCGGAAAACTTGACAGATGAAGAAATATTCCTGCTGCGGAAGTTGACCACCGCTATGGTGTGGGCGAAAGAGCCGTCTACAAAAGCTGCGGCGGAGGTGTTGGCACGATTACGGAAGCTAGAGCCTCACCCTCAACTATTAAGGCTACTCACACCATATGCTTGGAAGTTTCTCTGGGCCATGGAGACCGAAGATATACCCTCGTCTCGGAGTAGACAGGTTGGGGATCTAATGGTCAAGGCGGGGGTAGACATGACTGAAGAGCAGGAGATTGCGTATGTTGGCGGTTTGTTCTGGAGCGATTCCCGAGACCGGGCTATAAAACGGTGGGAGGGGTTGGTGAAGCGGATTCCTTCGCTGGCAGTATGGAATTTGGGGGTTAGGATATTTTCGCTGGAAAGGAATCCGGAAAAGGCGGTGCAAGTGATTGAGAAGATGATCAAAACCTTAGGCTACACCGAACACAAGACGTGGATTCCAATCGTTATGGCATATAACCACATTCATGAAGGAAAAAAGGCCTGGCACACATATCAAAGGATGCTAAAATGTGCAGAAAAGAATGGAGAACGTATCACGGCGAAGCAGTTTGACAGTCTTGCCATGTCGTTTTTAGATAACTACAATCCCTTGATGGGACTAGAGGTGTACAAGCATATGGTTTTTGCAGGACACAATGCTTTGGATAGGCAACAGACCGAGACATATCAGAATCTGTCGGAAGCTGTGCAAGCCGCGCAACAACAATCTGTCGACCCAGAGTCCCTGAATGCCCTGTCACTAGATGCAATCAAAAATCTGCCGCCGAAGGTTGCAAACAGGTACTTTTATTCGGGCTGGATGCTGAATCTTATGCGGATGGGTAGAACCGATCTAGCGTGGTTCCTGGTTGCCGATGTAATGCATTCTCAACAGTTTCCACCAGATTCGATCCACTGCAACTGGGTTATTCAAGGATTCCTACAGGAAAATAAAATAGAACAAGCGGAGCGCATCGCTGAGGAGATGATTTCGGAGCGACTCAATCAAATCGAAATGGGGCGAAAGAAAAAGGGTTTACCAGCAACTACGGGGGTTGCGTGGGGGGGAAGTGGAAGAAGCCTACAATGACAGAAGCCTCTCCCGAAGAGATAGAGAAGATACTAGTCGCACCCGCAACGATTCAAACTTTCTCTATTCTAATGCAGTTCTATTCGCGCCGCAAATTCATGGATCGCATTTCACCTCTCTATCAGAAAATGCTAGAGTGTGATATTCCCTCAAACGCCTACATCATGAACCATTTACTATATGCTCTTTTCCGCATGCGCGATATGCTACGGTTAGCAGACGCATTCGAAGCTATGGTCAGAGAAGCAAGGGTTCCCCCCGATTTCGAATCATTTACGATCATGTGGACAGCCATGTGGCGACATCACACAGAACCACACCAGAAGTCCACAGAATTTCTAACGCCGAGAGAACTTTGGAAACTCACGATGGAACATCTCCCCAAGCGTACGGAAGATGCTGAAGGGAGCATGAAGGATATTTGGTACGCTATCATTAAGTGCTTGCTCCTGGTTCGAGATCTCGAAGGAGCACTGCTTGCATTACACGCAGGTACGACGTTATGGTGCATGGAGATTGACCAGACTGTTACTCAGGAGGTTGCATTCGGTGTGCTGCGAGCACGGCCTTGGGATCCGGCGGTAACCCGGGGAAGACCACGTATAGATGCTGGAACTGTTGTTGTGTCTGTGGCGAATGTATTGCAATTAGGACGTGATATAATGCAGCGACGGGGACGGAAAAGAGGTCACGTCGATTCTGCGCCTAGAAGGAGGGGATTGATCTTCGACGCTGACGAAGGTACCTTGGAAAGCCTGACGTCGATCTTAGTGAGGGAGATGGGGATGAGTACTCTTATTCAGGACGAATTGAAAAGGGCAAGGAGGGATATGGGGTTGGAAAATGTGAGATTAGAGGGGCTGGAGGCTATTTTGTAGTTTTCCAGCTACCAAATGTATAGTATTTAAAGGTTGAGCTTTATTATAGTTGCATTTGGTTGGTCTTGGCTACTTTGACATTTAAGATAATTTTTATTATACGGCGTTGATATATCGGGCGCGAGAAGGTATAGATGGGTGTTAGCTTGTAACTATTACCAACTCTACTGAATACATAGAGGTGGCTTTTACATGCCATCGACCAGCGCTTGATGTATCCGTTGTGGTTCGAGGTTTGGTTTAAAAACATGCCCCTAACCCTTTATCAATAAATTTTCTTGTATTAATACCAGACTCCTATGGTAGGTCTCTTCCCCTTCCCATTCATCCTTTTCTTTTACATGTTCGTGTACCCAGTAATCCATAACTATTCCTTCTCCAATTTCTGGAAACACCAGTCGCTCAATTGAGTGATGTATTGTGCCGAAACCCTAGCCCTAGTGGATCAAATTAACAACGTTTGTTTCCCTCTCCCCCTAGCTCATAAACTAGTCCGCTAAAAATGGCCACCTCAACTGCTGCACAAAAGCGCCTCTCATTTGCCTCCAGCGACGACGAATCTGATTCCATCCCTAGCTTCTCACACTCACGCAGCTCTCTATCACTAAAATCCGTACTAAAACTCCCCGCGATAACCTCACCCCCGGCCGATGACGATGATGAAGACGATTACATGAATATGACGATCGAAGAGCCCAAGTCCGCACGGGAAACGCTGACGCAACGCCAGAAGCGTCTCCAGCGGGAATCTGAGATTCGGAGCCGCCCCAAATCGAAGGCCGAAATTGCGCGCAAAGAGAAGGAGAAGCGAGCTGCAGCGTTAGCAAAGAGCATTATTGATGCGGAAGCAGAAAGAAATAATAAGGGACTAAAGATGATGAAGATGATGGGATTCACACCAGGGAGCGGACTTGGCAAGAAGGCGGAGAAGAGGGAGCAAGAAGTGGAGAAGGAATGGAAGAGGGAAGATATAAGACTCGAACCTATTGGTGTTGCGCCGAAGGAGGACCGCGCGGGCATCGGCCATGCCACGGAGACTAAGCGGAAACTAGAGGCCTCGGGGACATATTTAAGGGATTCAAAACGGCAGGAACTGGATCCAGCGGAGTATCGCCAGCGCATTCGGGTGGAAAGAGAAGAGAAACGATTTGCTTTGCTGTTTTATGCAGCGCAGAAAGTGTGTGAGAAGCTGGATATGAAGCGCCACTATGACGTTGCAGAAGAAGATATCGGGAAGGCAAGGGAGGTGCCGTTGGGAAACATCAACGTGCTTTGGAGAGGCATGGTGAGATATCGTGAAGATAAAGAGACACAACGGAGGATGCGTTATGACATGGAGCAGGGGCTCGGAGAGCCACGGTTGCCCGGATATGATCGACTTCATGAGCTGGATGAAACCGATAAAGCGGCGCTGGGTATTGAGCCAACGGTTGCAAGAAAAAGCGGGAACGTTTTTGAAGAGAATGAAGGCGAACAGGAGGACGAGGAGTTGGCGGAATTTGAAGCGCTCAGCTTTGAGGAGAAGCTGCAGGGAGTTGTGGAATATTTAAGGAAGAATTATCACTACTGCTTTTGGTGTAAGTTTACATACCAGGATGAGATGATGGAAGGATGCCCAGGAACAGATGAGGATTCGCATGATTGAGCGGTTCAATATGAGGGACACAGATCCACTCTGTTCTGAATGTCTGTATAGTTACCACAATTTAGATTCTCATATGTCCAGCCACAGTACACCAAGTATAACATTATTTAATACGGATAAGCTCTTGCCTGAGCACTTTAATAGAGCGTAAGAACCGCATAGCAGGCATCATCACCAAAAAGTGCCCAAGCCACCTATAATGAACCCAATTTGCAAAATTCAGGATGTTGTGCGGAATATTCCGATTGGAATGCTTTGCGGTCATGAGTTGAAAGATAGTTGGCCAGGTTTCAAAGATAATTGGGGCTCGCTAAAAGTATATGTCCTGTAGATATATCAGAACAGTATGGGTTGGTAGGTATCAAGTATTCCATGTTTATTCCCGTTCCCAGAAGTAAGAGCAGCTAGAATACGTGTACGGTTGGTATCTATATGAGTGCACTTCACTCTGCCAAACTCAACATTCTAATTGTGAAAATTATCAACGCCGCCTTGGACCGTTGTTCCCTGAATGGAACTATATATGTAAGCAAGATATCTCAAGAACCCCTCAAAAGGGATTTTAGCTGGGCTGGATAGGGACCTGCAAGAAGTTTGAAATATCCAAATCCCTGGATACCACCATAATTAAGGCGCGCATCCTCGCGAGAGAAACGAAAACCAAGCAATCAAGTCTGCAACGAAATCAATATCATTAATCAATCCCATACGCCAACACACTACCACAAAAACCCGTCCACCAAGCAACCTTTTCTCTCATTCAGGCGAAAAATCACTTTCGTCCAGTTGTTTCAGCATATTCTCCCACGTTTCTACCATGCCACTATAAAAAGCGACATTGGCTTTCGCCAACCCCCAAGAGTATCCTTCATCTCCATGCATTTGATCCTGTCAAAATCTGCCACCTCCCGCACCACCTCGTCATCAAAGCTCTCCGCAGTTTTCCTCGCTTCCTCTACCTCTCGTGTCAATTTGTCGATCCTGTGCTCCAACTTTCTAACTCTCCCCCGTCTCGATGCTTCGTGATCAACGCCCCTGACATCTTCAATCTTGCTCCGAAGAAATCCCGTAGGCCCTAAACCTGTCGATCCAGCGGGTGCAGATGCAATATGATCACGCTCCGTCGATGCCCGATCGAGGTAGTCCGTAAGGCCCTCGAAATCCAACTGTTTCTGTTCTCTTGTCTTGAGCAACTGCTTCAGAGCGACGATATAGGCCTCCATATCTCTCAATGAGCTAAGATAATCCTGATCTGTATGCTCCTTCAGTACTCTCAAGCCCGTGCTTGTCTCCTTTACTCCAGTTGCAAACGCCCTGATCGCGGGCTCTAATTCGGGCTCTAATTCAACAACCTTCAAAAACTCCTTGGAAAGATCTGCATAGTCGCTTTCCAGGTCGGATTCCCTACGAACCACTCGGACTATAATTTTTTCCACGTGGGTAAGATCCTCGTCTAACTTGTCGGCGCGATCTCGGACCTCGATGAAGCGGCGATCGGGCTTATGAACTTTCGAAAATGCATTCAAAAAGGTATCTGTCAGACCGTCAAAAACACCTCCGCCGCTGTCCGCATCGGAACCTGTGGTAGGGCGGCAACGCATTTGTGCGTTCCAATCAGGAGATTCAAGGAATATGGTGAGGAGACTAGCACGTCGAAGCACAGGATGTAGCGCTAATCGCTTGAGGAAACGGTGGAGAGAGTGGGCACGGCGGTGGGTAAAATCAGATCCAAAGCGATCGCCACGAACATACTCTGCACGTGTTAGAAAAGAGCATATGGCAGGATGGATGGTTGGATTATATACCCATTTTATGCTTGTCGGGTAGCGGTGGTACTGCGGCAGCTTGATACTCCTTTGAGAGCATCTTCCAAAGGTAAACAAAATCCGTGAAGCGCCGTCTGACTGCTACATGTGGTTTCTGGAAGGTTGGGAAATCGGTCTACTCCAGATTTTATCAGCCCTCAACGACGCTACAAATAAGAGTGCATTTGCGAATACCTCGGTTCTGACAAGATATGACACATATGCATCCTTGGTTCCCTCGCTCTCAGTCTGTGGGTCTGAAACAGTTGTTTCCAATGCTCCCCGTCCAACACCAGCAAGATCCAGGACATCAGCATTTGGACCGGACTGCAACGGCTCGCTAGAACTTGGTCGGCCATTTAATCCGGAACTCTTGATAGATGAAGTGTGGTGAGCAAAATCATCAACCGAGTCTTCGTCATCGTCGCGCCACTGAACGGAGTCGAAGTTGTCGTCCATCTCGTTTATGGTAAACTATAGAGTGAGCTATGGTGGGGTACAATTCCGGTACCCTTAGATGTCGAACAATTCAGGCGAAGAATGCGAAAGCTCTTCGACAGCTCGAGAGGTCGGGGCGCAATAATCCTGTAGAAGAGTGAGCGGTGCCAGATGGGAGATGATAGTTAAACTTTGGATTTTGTGAAGCTGAAGCTCGGTGTCGGTGTTAAGGTTAGATGTTACGGTTACGTCGTTAAGTCTTGGCGTTTCATAAATCCCACTTTGTCTAGAATGCGACATCTTGTGCCGACCAATACGATCCCATACCCACATGAATCTGTCTAATGGACACAATGCACAATAGGTACAATATCTGTTCACCTTGCTCTAAATCTTGCATCGGATATAATTCATGGTTTGGACCTGTGAAACTACAGCTGTGACAGAAATTCAGTGTAAGATATATATTGATTAGAGTTGCATGTCCAGTCATGTGGATATGGCTCAACTCTATATATACTCAAAATATGACCCTTGGAGAATAGACTTTACGCTACTAATACATCATATCGTGGTAGCAGCATATAAACCCCCTCTTTTAGTATAATTGCAGTGCCTATAAAATGGCAATTCAAAGCAATTGAACAGTGATAGGGGTTTCCCCTTAGCATTGATGTGAGGCATGACAGTCTAGCGAAACCCAGGGTCACCCCACTGGCTTAAGGTGGGGTGCAGAGATTACACCCCTGGGGGCACTGCTGCTGAGCAAGTGGGAGGCTCAACATTGCCTGGCTGAAATACCAGCAAATATCCTATGTTCCAATATTGGGTATTATACCTAGCAAGTTCGCAGCGGGGTCACATACGATCACCCGCAATTTCCTTGATTCGATGTTATCGGCCATCATGTGTCTCGGATGCCAGAGCAAATCTTTTCGGATGGCTAGCAAACGAACACCCACACCATCAGTAAGCATCGACGGCTAGTTAATGGCCGCAGTCCCTTTTGCTCCGAATTGCCAACGACAAATGGTCAGCCGGCAAACAGCTGAATGGCATCAGCCAAAGCAACAGACAATCACCGAGAACAAACGGACAGCCAGCAATCAGCTGAATGGTGCCGGCCAGAAGCTGAATACCTAAGATTATTTGCCGACTCTGAACAACGAAGCTGCTCTCTACCGAAAGAGGCCTATTCGTCTAGAGGTAATCAGATCGAAAGAATACCACTGGTCCAGAGGCACAAGCCCACGATCTTGATGTCATAAAGTATACCAATTGTTTGATTATGATCTAATGACGATGAAGACGATAGAGGATCGAGAGATGGAGGACCGCAGTACTTACGAAATGAACGGGCATTGGTTCGAGGGTGGTTACGATGCTGGAGCTCTGGAGAAAAGCGTAGATAGAAGTATTTGTTAGAAGCGAAGACGAAGGTATAAAGACGTTGATTCTTCGAGGGTAGAAACCAATCAACCTTCTCAGCGAGAAGAAGAAGCCCTAACGATATACGTATTGGAGCAAGCCTATTGTTTTCGTTCAGAATCTTTTAGTGATTTCCACATCCCGAGCTAACCTCCCAAACTGCCTTTGAAGCAAGTCCCAAAATTGAATACAGATACTACTTTGACCGGGTAAACCTGAGGCGAAACTTTTGGTGTTACATTATATTGTTAGCAAAGAAACACATCCGAGGGAGGTATTCTTTCTACCCACTTCGACACACATCAAGTGGTCTTGATGCTGTCCTATGTGTGCAGACTTCTTTCTATTATCATCGGAATCGGTACCCTTCTTGTTTTTATACCAATTCCCTTGAACACTTTTCAAAACACCTTCTTCGAAGCCTATGAAGACCTTGACATCTACTTCGAAGCCCAGGAACCAGATGATTGGTTCAGGGCATACCTCTGCCACAAGGAACAACACCTGCTGATCCTCTATCCGTGAGCAGAAACGAACCTCTCGGTTATCCCATGCATTCAAGAAGACACCATATGCTTCAAAGATCCTATCTCAAACAGCGAAAGTAGATCCAGTTCTGAGAGATCCGTTAACATCTTTGGATAGAGAAAAGAAGACTATCTCTGCTATCGAAGCGGCCGAGATTATATTGAGCTTAAGAGACCTGCAAAACCCATCAGACAAGCAGGATAGTCAGCCCAAGACTTTGCCATTCGAAAATTCCGAATGGTCACCAGGGACCTCACAGCCTTCGATATTGAGGAATAGGAATCACACTCCATACTACGAGCCATTGAAACAGCTTCAGCATGACGCTAAGGCTCGGTTTCTGATTCCTCACCCAGCCAAATATCTAGCCAGGCATTTTTTGGTAATGTTATAGTGATTTGAAACGGATCTGACACCCACATGGCAGAAGACTACATGGTGGATAGAAGAGAGAATGCGTCGATTCTATTTTGCGATAAGGAAAGGGAAATGAATTTCTGAATCCCAACCACACTACCTGAGTTGACCCAAGGGTACACAGGCCTAGTCGCCAGGAAGAATAAGATATATGATGCTAGTTGCCTGAAAGTGCAAATGATTGAAAGGGCGCAGTTTGAAAAACATTCTGATATCATTATTGAATCTCAAAGTCTTTGCAGCTAACATCCAAGCAGCACTTGATGTGATGAAAGCCCGGTCTACTGAAGCCTAGTCCACCAAAGCCTAGTCCACCAAAGCCTATGGAGGCCTACGAGCGGCATTTGCCAAGCATATCCTGCGCTCAAGAAAGGCTTGGAACACCCTTTCAATTTACTCAATAAGAGGAAAAGAAAGGCTGCAGTATGGAAGACAAAGTAGGACTTTGAAAGGAAGTTGCGAAAATTCACCAGAGCTCTGCCCACCAAGTTCTCGAATGAACGGATGAAACGATTGGGATGCTCCCTGGCTAGGTCAGTTATCGCACCGAAGGAATGAGACATGAAACAGAATGCCAAAGAGTTCTGTATTCGGTACACCGTCATGTTGGACGGCAAATCGGCATCACGGATGCTATGACTCCTACGCCTGAGGGCAATGGAGACAGTGCAGGAAGCGTTGGAGGAGACCCGTATACCAGTGGCTCCGAGTCTTCCAGCTCCAGCTGCAGCAGCTTTAGCTCCTCTGATTCTGGTGCCGGAGATGACCTTCCCCACTACCATCGCCAGTAAGAACGAATCATTGATACGGAGGAAGAAAAAGAATGCCTCCAAAAAGATGAAAGGAGTTGCAGTACAAGGGAGATATTCAGGACTACATCGTAAGGATGGAGGCCCTGAACTGCCAAGTCTACTTATCAGGAATTGCATGGGGAGAAGCTCTGCACAGTGGCCTCAACAAAGACGTTAAGAATCGACTATTCTTTTTGAAGCTTACACCAATCGATGATGCACAATACGAACTGCTGCTTTGACAAGCCGGTCACACTTATGAGAGACCCCTGCAAGAGAAGAACAAACAACGTCATAATGATCACAAACCCAAAGATATTAAGAATAATAGGAAGCGTGAAGAATGGTGATAAGGGTTCAGACTCCAAGAAACCTTGAACGGAGAAGAAGGGTCCTAAGCTTATCAATTCAGAACAGGGTGTAGCCCTAAAAAGCATTTCGGATTCATTGTTGGAAACTAGAGCACAGCGTGAAGAGCGTAAGGGCTGCAGTTCTAAGGAGCATTGATGAGTGTTCTTATCCTCTTCTTCAAAGATTAAGCCAAGTACTCTGGCGAATCAAATTACGAAACTAACGGCAGCCCTTGTGCCTGAGTGTTCTATGAGCATGATTCCGACAGTATGGAAATAGATGATTGAAACAAGTTTCTTCTGTCATTTCTTTGGATCTATCAGTATAGGCATTAAGGCTAAGGATTGCAGTCATTTCTATGCTCTATGCGGTACAGACACCTCTGGCTTTTGAATATATGAGTACAGATATTCATATTTGCATTGGGACAAAAGATTGCAGTTATTTCCATGTTCTTTGAGGTACAGATAGCTCTGGTTTTTGGTATTTATGGGTACAGATATTCATATTTCTTTGGAATTACATGGGTACAAACATCTGTATTTCTTTTGAGATTTCATTGGGGTTTTACCAATGCGGTTATTGGTATTATAGCTTTCGATATTCAATATACTTTCTTTTCTGCTGTTTCAGAAAGGGTGCCTGAGGATGAGTTCAATACTCGAAATATACTGGTCATATAGCATTCAAGCGTGACAAGTGACACACAATTACTATGGAACTTGATTATACTCATTCACCTACGCATCCACCACAATCCATTTCGGCCGGAGCTGTGCCAAAAGGCAGTTCACCAGGGTTGTCAACCGATAGGATCGAAAACGCAAGGCTGCGGCCAGCATACCTCAACCTGTACCCAAGAAGTCCAAACAATTACCATCTGAACCTAAGACCAGTTCAAGAGCCACAATACGCATGTTTGGAAGATTGCGAAACGAGAAGAACCTCCTAGCGAGGGTTCTCTTGGATACTGGGTGTGATACATCTATGATGTCAAAGCAGTGGGCTGGGTCACATGGTGTTCCATTGGTGACTTGAATGGAACCAAAGATAGTCAAAATTTTTCATGGAGACAGAGTAGAAGGAGCAGGTTGGCAGTTCACCTTCCCCGTCACTCTGCAGTATGAATCCCAATATATCAAAGAAACCTTCGAAATTGGTCCAATGGAGGATTCATCTGATATCATGTTACCTGACTGATGGATCATCAAGCATGGAGCACTGAGTGGAGTTACCAAAGAAAATGATAAGCTTGAATTTACATTGAAACTCAGCCATCAACATCGTACAAAGGCAGCAGTATCTTCGTGCCCAATCGAATAAAATAATTCTATATTCAAGATTGATACGAATCCTCGATGGATCGGGGTTATTGGTTTAATACATATCAATGCAGCACATGAAATTGAGATCCATTGCGTAGAGTCAATTCCATGGCAATACAAAGACTTCGAAACATTATACAACAGGGAACCTGCCAATGCTCTTCTGCCTCATCGATCCTACAATCATTCCATTGACTTGAAAGATGGAGAGCAACCTCCATGGGGTCCCATCTATACTCTCCCAGAAAGGAAGCTTTCGGTTCTAAAAGAATATCTGAAGGAAATGCTCGATTGTGGAAAGATCCGTCCTAGCAAGTCATCCGTGGGTGCACCCATACTCTTCGTTCCAAAGCCACACAGAAGAGGGTTACGATTGTGTGCGGATTACAGAGGTCTACATTGTGGGACCATTACGAACTGATATCCATGGCTGGTTATGAATAAACTTAGAGACAGGGTTGCTGGATCGAGGATTTTCACCAAGATTGATTTGAAGGCAGTGTACAACCAAATTCAGATTGAACCTGGTGATGAAAGGAAAACAGCGTTTCGTATGCGATATAAACATTATAAATACCTAGTTATGCCTTTCGGATTGGCAAATGCGCCAGCTACATTCCAAGATATGATGAATGAGATCCTGCGGGATCCAATCGATCATGGAGTTGTAGTCTACATAGATAATATGCTCATCTATACAGAAAACAAAGCAGAGCATGTGCGATTGACTCATGAAGTCCTTCGTCTATTAGAAGAAAACAACTCGGCTATAGCACCCGATAAGTACGAATGGCCCCAGAAGCAAGTTGGGTTCATTGGGCATTTCATATCGGGAAAAGATGTCAGTATGTCAGAGGACATGATGGATACAATTCTTGAATGGGAGATTGGGGAGTCTGTCAATAAATTGATTTATTTATTCATCATACAGCATGCAGCCCACAGGCTATGCCCGGTGAGGTACAAACAAATAACCAAGAACAAGAACAACAAATGAAACCGAACAAAGGAAAAACAAAAAACCCATGGCTAGGTAGCACCGCTCCGCAGTCCCCTATCACCCCTGCTCTAGTTACGAAGAAGTTTCAAATAAATCATAGCAGTTTGTGACACGCTTCATACGATTATAAAATATTTGTCAGTCTCATTCGGCTTGGTCCTGCATATCATGTGGGTTCTCCCCCTGGAGTTTACCCTCCTCCTCCCTTCCCCGTTCAAATTTCATCCTCCTCTCAACTCTCTGCTTCTCCTTCCTTTTCATCATCCTCCTCCCCATTATCCCCACCTCATCCACTCTGATGTTCCTCCACCATATCGTTGACAGTTCCCTGGCCTGCAATTAGGATGTTACCCTGCCCATGGTGTTCATCATCACGGAATTGGCCCAGGTACCATCTTCGAGTAGCTATATGTGTGTCGTGCAGAAAATGTTTCAAAGGTTGCATTGCTTTGACGGTATAAAGAAGATGCTTCCAGAGATATCGAGGGTGTACAACTCCAATCTCTTTCCGCATGGTTTGTCTGTCGCGTTGGTATAATGGGCATCTTAGTACAAGATGTTCCGGTGACTGGGGACCTCTATAGTGATATTGGCAGTGAGGGGAGTCAACAGCATTGGTTGGTATTTTGAATAGGTAACTGCGGAAGTATCCATGTCCGGTTCGTAGTTGGGTGACAGTAGATGCAAACTGGCAGTTGCCACTGCTGAAAATATTGTCTGGTTTGGTACGGAATGTTCCAATATAGTTCTTTCCTTTCGCGGGATGTCGCATCCACCAATCCACCCATTCCTGCATTTTTGCTGCTCGGGTTACCCTCTTGAGGTACGATAATGAGGTGTTATAGTAGGTAGGTGGTTTTTCCACAGTGGACATTTTTGCCAACTTGTCGGCAAGTTCGTTTCCAGGTACATCTGTATGGCCAGGAACCCATTGTACTGTGATAGTAGTTTTGAGTACATGGAGGTTATTGGCGATGTTGGAGAGTGCCAGGGAAGTGGACTGTCCAGGGGCGGGTTTGAGAGTATTGAGACGTCGTATGGCAGCTTGATTGTCTGTGAAAATCCATATATGTCTTTTGGTGAGGTTATTACGTTGACAGATCTGAAAGCATTTCTGTGCAGCTTTAAGAATACCAAGTAATTCAGCATCATAAACTTCCTGTTGATGGCCCATTGGATAGGTTGCTTCAAAGGCATCTTCTCCGGTCATTTCAACTACTGTTCCTGTGCCAATGTTTTCGTTCAACATTGATCCATCTGAACAACAAACAATATTGCAGTCATCTTGTTACAACATTGCATACTGGGCTTCGTGGGCTTTGGCTTCCTCTTCCTTTGAACGAGGATTAATTTGTGTTTTGACTCTACTTTCAATCCAAGGTGGACAGGCTGTGGTTGAGTAGGTTTCAATCTCCGAGCTGTTGGAAATCCATGGACTGAGGGTTGATACAGTTTGGATATGATGTGTTTCAAATTTGCGGTTATTTTGTTGCATACTGTCCCATGAAATCCAGGGTCCAGTTGTGTTACTAGACTCTGGGGTTTCATGAAATGGAGGGAAAGTCAATTGACAACGTTGTCGGATTGGATGCATTGCGGGAAACGTAAGTATTCGAATTGCATATTTTCTTCGCATGTGATTAAGTCGAACCGCCACTGGTGGCAGGGCTGCTTCATTGTGTATCGCTATTGTTGGGGATGTGCGGAAGGCTCCAAGGATGCACCGAAGTGCCATATTTTGAACTGTTTCAAATTACTGTTGATATGTTGCTTGGCCCATCCACCAGACTTCAGCTCCGAAGTCGCAGACAGGTACAACACACCCATTGTAGAGTTGGCGGACTGCACAGGGGGTTAGTCCTGATTCTGTATTGGCTAGTGATTTGAGGGCTCCAAGGGCTCTTTTGCCGCTTGCGGCCTTCAGCATGACATGGTGTTTGAAGTTGATTTTTCTGTCAAACCAAATACCAATCCACCTTACCACATCTGGGCCAATGCCTTTTGTGCCGGGGGAAATGGTAGTGCCATTGGGTAGGGTGATCTTTTCTTCATCTGAGGTATCACCGTTTGTTTA